>JBBPFD010000047.1:0-116967 GCA_038363315.1 Mugilogobius chulae
TGCCCCGTCTGACAAATCAAACTTTGACTGAACTGGCCACACTACATGTGTTATTACTTTGATTGTCATAAATGTGGACTATTGTCACAAACTTGGCAAAACAGGCTAAATTTTGGTGATGTAGATGTTGTGATTACATAAAATCCTTGTTGCGAATGTCCTGGAAATGTTCTGGAAAATGTTCTTGGGATATGAGTGGGAACCCTGATGTACTGTAAAAAGTGACCGAATTAAATGAGATTTAGGTTTATTTGTTCATATTTTAATTGTCTCCAAATAAGATTTGCCAATAGAACAAGAGCAAATTGGATTGTTTTGCTATAAATACATAAGAAGACAACATTTATCACTGGAATCTAGTCAGTAAATACAAGAAGACTCACACTAGATCCATGTGGAAAGTCAGTAAAAGTATTATAAAATCAAGAGAACTAGTGCTTTGTAATGTAGGAAAGTGAACTGAGGGCCGGATCAGACTCTTGGAGGGCCGATTTGGCCCCGGGCCTTAAGTTTAAAGTGTCTGTGTGAGTTTAAACTTCTCTTTACAAGAAATGGAGTTGAGAAAATTATATTTAAGATTTTGCAAAACATTATACACATTTTTGTAGGATTAAGACTTTACTTCCTGGTTATAAATTATGACATCACAAATTGGGCCAAAGCTCCTCAAATGTAAAATAACAGGGTCAGAAAAGGAGAGAAAATGAAAAGCCTCCTGTTGTCCCAGTGTGATGTCGTCAGTTTCTGCTCTACTTCCTGTTATTTTCAACACATTTTCAGACTTTTCTTTACAAACGTCTCCTAGATTTATGTAAAAGTATAATATATATTTACTACAGTATTAAACTACCAAATATGTTGAAACTGGAAAAGTCAAACACACTTCAGAGTCTTACAAACATTTACCAATGAGCACTGCAGAGTTTTGGTAGAGACGCAGTTTGAGTCGTTATTTAATCATTATTATCATCATCATTATCATTATACCAGATCTAGTGTTGGAGACATTTTGTGTTAAAGAAGCAGAACTTTACTTAGGCCTTGTCCTCCTCAAACACCAAACAGCAGAATGTGTTCAGACTCAGATCAGACATTTGTGCTTTGTCTCTCTCCTCTGACCAAACCTTTTTCCTTTCATCTCATCCTTCTCTTCTCTCTCTCTTCTTCCCTCTCTCTCCTCGTCCCTCTTTCTTATCGTTCTTTCTCTCTCTCCTCTTCCTTCTTTCTCTCCTCTACCCTTTCTCTCCTTGTCTCTCTCTCTCTTCTTCTTCCTCCCATTCTCTCTCTCTCGTTCTTTCTCTCTCACCTGTGCTTGTTCTCGCTCTCGTTCTTTCTCTCTCTCCTCTTCCTGTTCTTTCTCTCTGTCTTTCTGTCTCCTCCTCTCTTTCCTCTTCTCTCTCTCTCTATCTCTCTCTCTCTTTGTCAACCTCTCTCACTCTTTTTCCTGTTCACTCTCCTCGTCCTTCTCTCTCTCTCTCTCTCTCTCTCTCTCTCTTTGTTCTCTCTCTCTCTCCTTTCCTTCTCTCTCCTCGTCCCTCTCTCTCTCTCTCTCTCTCTTTTGTTCTCTCTCTCTCTCCTCTTCCTTCTCTCTCCTCGTCCCTCTCTCTATCTCTCTTGTTCTTTCTCTCGCTCCTCTTCTTTCTCTCTCTTCTTCCTTCCTTCTCTCTATCTTGTTCTATCTCTCTCTCCTCTTCCTTCTCTCTCCTCTCCTTCTCTCTCTCCTCTTCCTTCTCTCTCTCTCTCCTCCCCTCTCTCTCTTCTCTCTTCTCTCTTCTCGTTCCTTCTCCCTCTCTCGTTCTTTCTCTCACTCTTCTTCCTGTTCTCTCTCTCTACAGTTTGAGATCCTGCTGTGCGTTCAGGACCAGGACGATCCGGCGGTGGAAGTCTGTAAGAAGCTTTTGGGGAAATATCCTGGAGTGGACGCTCGACTTTTCATCGGTAAAAACACAACACAAACATGACTGTATTTATTACACAAAAAATCACATATTATCATTATATCTATATTATATTACATTATTACAAGTGCTCGATGTGAACTGTGGCGTTTAAACATCGCCCACGACGACCAGACTGCAAACAATAAAACAGCTCTGGTGTGTTTCAGGAGGAAGAAAGTGGGCATCAACCCCAAGATCAATAACCTGATGCCCGGGTACGAGAGCGCCAAGTACGGCCTGGTGTGGGTGTGTGACAGCGGCATCAGAGGTGAGTCTGACCGATCAGTAATCAATATGTGAGGAGTACGGCCTGGTGTGAGTGTGTGACAGCGATCAGTAATCAATATGTGAGGAGTACGGCCTGGTGTGAGTGTGTGACAGCGATCAGTAATCAATATGTGACACGTATGGCCTGGTGTGGGTGTGTGACAGCGATCAGTAATCAATATGTGACACGTATGGCCTGGTGTGAGTGTGTGACAGCGATCAGTAATCAATATGTGAGGAGTACGGCCTGGTGTGGGTGTGTGACAGCGATCAGTAATCAATATGAGACACGTACGGCCTGGTGTGAGTGTGTGACAGCGATCAGTAATCAATATGTGACACGTACGGCCTGGTGTGAGTGTGTGACAGCGATCAGTAATCAATATGTGACACGTACGGCCTGGTGTGAGTGTGTGACAGCGATCAGTAATCAATATGTGACACGTACGGCCTGGTGTGGGTGTGTGACAGCGATCAGTAATCAATATGAGACACGTACGGCCTGGTGTGGTGTGTGGCAGCGATCAGTAATCAATATGTGACACGTACGGCCTGGTGTGGGTGTGTGACAGCGATCAGTAATCAATATGTGACACGTACGGCCTGGTGTGGGTGTGTGGCAGCGATCAGTAATCAATATGTGAGGAGTACGGCCTGGTGTGGGTGTGTGACAGCGATCAGTAATCAATATGTGAGGAGTACGGCCTGGTGTGGGTGTGTGGCAGCGATCAGTAATCAATATGTGAGGAGTACGGCCTGGTGTGAGTGTGTGACAGCGATCAGTAATCAATATGTGACACGTACGGCCTGGTGTGAGTGTGTGACAGCGATCAGTAATCAATATGTGAGGAGTACGGCCTGGTGTGAGTGTGTGGCAGCGATTGTTCTGACTGTGATTGATTGTTCTGACTCTGATTGATTGTTCTGACTGTGATTGATTGTTCTGACTCTGATTGATTGTTCTGACTCTGATTGATTGTTCTGACTCTGATTGATTGTTCTGACTGTGATTGATTGTTCTGACTCTGATTGATTGTTCTTGACTGTGATTGATGTTCTGACTGTGATTGATTGTTCTGACTGTGATTGATTGTTCTTGACTGTGATTGATTGTTCTGACTGTGATTGATTGTTCTGACTGTGATTGATTGTTCTGACTGATTGATTGTTCTGACTGTGATTGATTGTTCTGACTGATTGATTGTTCTGACTGATTGATTGTTCTGACTGTGATTGATTGTTCTGACTCTGATTGATTGTTCTGACTCTGATTGATTGTTCTGACTGTGATTGATTGTTCTTGACTGTGATTGATTGTTCTGACTGATTGATTGTTCTGACTCTGATTGATTGTTCTGACTGTGATTGATTGTTCTTGACTGTGATTGATTGTTCTGACTGTGATTGATCGATCTGACTGTGATTGATTGTTCTGACTCTGATTGATTGTTCTGACTGTGATTGATTGTTCCGACTCTGATTGATTGTTCTTGACTGTGATTGATTGTTCTGACTGTGATTGATCGATCTGACTGTGATTGATTGTTCTGACTGTGATTGATTGTTCTGACTCTGATTGATTGTTCTGACTGTGATTGATTGTTCTTGACTGTGATTGATTGTTCTGACTGATTGATTGTTCTGACTCTGATTGATTGTTCTGACTGTGATTGATTGTTCTTGACTGTGATTGATTGTTCTGACTGTGATTGATCGATCTGACTGTGATTGATTGTTCTGACTCTGATTGATTGTTCTGACTGTGATTGATTGTTCCGACTCTGATTGATTGTTCTTGACTGTGATTGATTGTTCTGACTGTGATTGATCGATCTGACTGTGATTGATTGTTCTGACTGTGATTGATTGTTCTGACTGTGATTGATCGATCTGACTGTGATTGATTGTTCTTGACTCTGATTGATTGTTCTGACTCTGATTGATTGTTCTGACTGTGAAAGATTGTTCTGACTGTGATTGATTGTTCTGACTGTGAAAGATTGTTCTGACTGTGATTGATTGTTCTGACTGTGATTGATTGTTCTGACTGATTGATTGTTCTGACTCTGATTGATTGTTCTGACTGTGATTGATTGTTCTTGACTGTGATTGATTGTTCTGACTGATTGATTGTTCTGACTGTGATTGATTGTTCTGACTCTGATTGATTGTTCTGACTGTGATTGATCGATCTGACTGTGATTGATTGTTCTGACTCTGATTGATTGTTCTGACTGTGATTGATTGTTCCGACTCTGATTGATTGTTCTTGACTGTGATTGATTGTTCTGACTGTGATTGATCGATCTGACTGTGATTGATTGTTCTGACTGTGATTGATTGTTCTGACTGTGATTGATTGTTCTGACTGTGATTGATTGTTCTGACTGTGATTGATTGTTCTGACTGTGATTGATCGATCTGACTGTGATTGATTGTTCTTGACTCTGATTGATTGTTCTGACTGTGATTGATTGTTCTGACTGTGATTGATTGTTCTGACTGTGATTGATTGTTCTGACTGTGATTGATTGTTCTGACTGTGATTGATTGTTCTGACTGTGATTGATTGTTCTGACTGTGATTGATTGTTCTGACTGTGATTGATTGTTCTGACTGTGATTGATTGTTCTGACTCTGATTGATTGTTCTGACTCTGATTGATTGTTCTGACTGTGATTGATTGTTCTGACTGTGATTGATTGTTCTGACTGTGATTGATTGTTCTGACTGTGATTGATTGTTCTGACTCTGATTGATTGTTCTGACTCTGATTGATTGTTCTGACTGTGATTGATTGTTCTGACTGTGATTGATTGTTCTTGACTCTGATTGATTGTTCTGACTCTGATTGATTGTTCTGACTGTGATTGATTGTTCTGACTGTGATTGATTGTTCTGACTGTGATTGATTGTTCTGACTCTGATTGATTGTTCTGACTCTGATTGATTGTTCTGACTCTGATTGATTGTTCTGACTGTGATTGATTGTTCTGACTCTGATTGATTGTTCTGACTCTGATTGATTGTTCTGACTCTGATTGATTGTTCTGACTGTGATTGATTGTTCTGACTGTGATTGATTGTTCTGACTGTGATTGATTGTTCTGACTGTGATTGATTGTTCTGACTGTGATTGATTGTTCTGACTCTGATTGATTGTTCTGACTGTGATTGATTGTTCTGACTCTGATTGATTGTTCTGACTGTGATTGATTGTTCTGACTGTGATTGATTGTTCTTGACTCTGATTGATTGTTCTGACTCTGATTGATTGTTCTGACTGTGATTGATTGTTCTGACTGTGATTGATTGTTCTGACTCTGATTGATTGTTCTGACTCTGATTGATTGTTCTGACTGTGATTGATTGTTCTGACTGTGATTGATTGTTCTGACTCTGATTGATTGTTCTGACTGTGATTGATTGTTCTGACTGTGATTGATCGATCTGACTGTGATTGATTGTTCCGACTGTGATTGATTGTGTGACCAGAGGTTACCCTGTTTTTGTGCCGGTCTCTTTGATCAGCAGGATCTGGAAACTCCGGCCAATTATGAGAACAACCGGTCACATATACAAACAACTGTACGTGAATTATAGCAGTGGCCTACGCACTTTCACCTGCTCTACAGTCTCTTTAAAGTTAAAAATGGTCGTTGTTAATGAAGTGTCTTTAACTTTTACTTATCATAATGATGAGACGCGCGTACTGAACCAGAGTCAAGCCTCCGCGACCCCCGTGTGTTTGAGGCAGCCCGGGACAACACACGCGCGGCGGGACCCGGGACAAGCCAGCGTCAACCCTCGTGTCTGAGACGAGCCTGAAACCTCGGGACCGCGCAGCACAGCCCACTTTTAAACCGGAGATTTCTAAGTTCAGCGCGAGGTTTTAGTGACAGTAAAGGTACATTCTAATAGGCTTCACGTGTAAAGTGTTGGACCTGTTTGTCTCCAGCAGCAACACTCGTTCGCTGATCTGCAAATCTGCAAGAGAGACGGACTTTCCTGCGTTTCTCTCTCTATTTTCTCTCTTTTCTTCACTTCATAAGCGACGCACTTTTATTGCATGCATGAATCCTCTTCACTTACGGCATTAAACCACTGTATTAATGCAAGTAAAACATTTTGTCTTGAGTTGAGAAGTAAAAAGCAGGTCAGCGCAGCACTCGCGCTTGCTTCTCTGCAGAGCTGTCAATCATCAGCAGCAGCGCCTGAGTCATGCGTATCAGCGCTAGTCTAGTTTATAATCTCTGAACCGGAGCAGCGCGTGGACCGACCACAGAACCAACAAATGTGGAATTGTGATCATTTAATAGCCTAAAGTAAATTATCTATTGTTCCTCATTTTACTTCAACTTTTTATTTTTCATCTATTATTTCTGACTGGGGACGTCTATTTTTTTTCTGGTCAGCAGCAGCACATTTTACCGGCAAAAGACCGGCTGGTGCCGGCTAACGCAACCTCTGGTTCAGACTGTGATCGATAGTTATTGATGGTAACGTTTCCTTCTCTCTCTCTCTCTCCAGTGAAACCCGACACTCTCACAGACATGACCAATCAGATGACAGAGAAGGTGGGGCTTGTTCACGGTCTGCCGTACGTCGCCGACCGCCAGGGCTTCGCCGCTACGCTAGAACAGGTAACACACACTCACACACTCATGTTTTCAAGTCATGGGGACATTACATTGACCCTGGATGTTCACTGAGTGCACGTTCGGTGTGAGTCTGGTCCTGGTCCAGCAGAACTTAGAAAGTGCTTCAAATCAAAGCACCTGACTTCTGCGCAGAGCGAATGCGAGTGCAGGAGCATAAAGTCTATTTTTCCCACAGACTGCAGCGGTCTGACGCAGCCTTCAAGTCATTATGCAAGTGTGTCTTTGGAGGAAACCAGACCACAGCTGAACGTGTCTGGTGTAACAGACACTTTGAAAGAAACCAGCACGTGTCCTTTGGGCGACACGGTGGCGCAAGTGGTTAGCGCTCTGGCCTCATAGCAAGAAGGTCCTGGGTTCGACTCCCGGGCCGGCCAGGGCCTTTCTATGTGGAGTTTGCATGTTCTCCCCGTGTTTGCGTAGGTTTCCTCCTGCAACTAAAAACATGTCCATTAAAGCCTCCCCTGACCCTTCCCCCAGGGCTCCTCTGCAAAAGAGATTCTGAATCTCAGTGGGACTTCCCTGGTTAAATAAAGGTCAATTAAATTAAATTGAACAGAACCCGCCTCACAGTTACACCCAAGGGCGACTTACATCCTTAGTGACTAACCCTCATCCTAACCTTAACTTAACCTAAATTTAACCCATGTTTCTGATCTCTAGTTCTGTAGTTCTTTAGTCGTTTAGTCGATGAATCGGTTGATGGAGTCTTGGTCAAGTAAAATGTTATCAGTCGACTAATTCTTTCATTTAGATTATAAGGAATTTGTATTCAACAGTAACAGAATCATTGGTCTGATCTGCCTTTTTTATATAAACACACTGTTTCCTCTTCATTTTCTGCAAAAACTATAGTTTTTGCATTAACTACAGAATATTTTTTGGTCTTTTTGAGCAGAGTTTCTAGCTCTACTGCAATATTAAAATTTCTAACTCAATTTTGATACGAAAGAATAAACTTGATTCTCGATACCACAATGAGCACTAGAATGCCCTTTCAAGAAAGTCAGTTTTTTTTACACTGGCCTGACATTTTCAACACTAAATCCAAGTTTATGATCAAACGTTTTAGTTTTTTTTCTTTGCAGAAAATATCAGATTGAGTTCAAATGTTTGTCCTGTTAATGTCAATGGTATTTGTTCAAATGAGGATCTAATTTCGACACCAGTTTTAGCATTTATTTGCAATATTTTTGACAACTCTACTTTTAGCTCCAGAGCCTTTGCCCCGCCCCCTTTTTAGTCGATTAATCGGTCGATGGGACATGTTTTTAGTTCACCAAGAATTTCTTTGGTCGACTACAGCCCTACTGATCTCATATGAAGGATTTACATCATGGACCTGCGTTTGTCCTCAAAAGGAAGACAGGTCACGGTAAAGTCAGTGTGGAGACGACTTTAGCTTTTCACAATATGATCAATACAAGCACACACACGATTCATGTTCATTTGAGTGTGTATTTGTCAGGGATCTTCTCAAAAGAACAGATGAACTGCACCAGACTTAGTTCCTTTCCATCTGCAGACCCAGAGCCAGGCTTCAGTTACTGCTAGAGTGGGTCTGGTCACCACTCACTCACTCATCAGATGAGTTTGTTTGTGTGACGCAGATGAACCAAAGCAGCTGATTGGTCATGTCCCTGATTGGCTGATTCATCTGTCACTCACACCAGTGAGACTTGAACGAGGGACACGTTATCAGAACATAGATTTTATTTTAATTATGTCTGGATTTTCCAGGCAAACTTCTCTTTGGTCCAACCTTCATCGATGGGACGTGTCTGTAGTCGACCAAAATTTATTTATTGATTGAGACTAAATCAATCAATAAATTCTTGATCAGACCCACTGAGCACAGTTAAGTGTGAAGATGAACTGAATGAACCTGGAGCCAGATCAGTCACTCTGCAGCCTAAACCCTTCCTTACATTGTGGTTCCTGTAGTTGTGAGTCTGGGCCGGTCCTTACATTGTGGTTCCTGTAGTTGTGAGTCTGGGCCGGTCCTTACATTGTGGTTCCTGTAGTTGTGAGTCTGGGCCGGTCCTTACATTGTGGTTCCTGTAGTTGTGGAATGGAAGAGGAAGAGAAAAGCTGCTCTTCAGGAACAAACCAGACGCACTAAACTCCGATCAGAATCAAACATAATCTCTGCTCACGTGAGTCCAAACCGGTTTGTCCAGATGCCCTCCCACACACACACACACACACTACAGAGGTTACTACAGTCTAAGCGTGAGCAGTGAGAGGCAAAAACACGTGAGAGTGAGCTCCTGTGGGTCTGCGCAGTCACACTTAGCTCAGATGCCCTCCCACGTCTCCTCCTCTGGGACAGGACAGATTCTGTCGTAGGGCTGTGTCTTTGGTGGATTTTTGCACATTTTCTGTTGCTTAACAAAAACAGTAGATTTGTGAGGAGTAAAGAGACACTGCTCTGGGGATCAGGCCCGACCCACGAGACAGAAATGGCCACGGACACGTCTTGATTCAGGACGCAGCATTTCTTGTGTCTTGAGTTTGTTTTCTGGTGACTTCCCTGATCTGTAGCAGCCTCAATGTGGCTCTCACATCCACATGATGAGACTTCTCTCTTTAATCTATTCACACTGATAAAGTCCCTCCATCTAAACCCTGCAGCTCTGTCCAAACCAGGGTCCAAACTTTCCCAAACACTCGTCTGCTCGACCCGGCGATGCAACGACAACAAGGTTGTACTACAGCAGAATAATGTTATTTTTGAGATGGGCCTGTTTCATATGAGCTCTACATCCATTTCTAATCCTCAGGCCAACTCTTGTGGCGTTTACACATTTTCAGTCCAATAACACAACCAAACAATAGAACAACCTCCAAACCAGACGTGACAGAGTTTCATCAGACTGTCAATAGTTCACTGACCCCCGTTGGCCCTGGACAGAGGTTATTCAGCCTCATGGATCCATCAGCCTCATGGATCCATCAGCCTCATGGATCCATCAGCCTCATGGATCCATCAGCCTCATGGATCCATCAGCCTCATGGATCCATCAGCAGTAGTGTCTGAGTTGATCCAGAGTTTGGGGAGGATGTTCACGTCGGTGACACACTGAGCAGATCCAGACATTTTCAATGGACCATTGGGACCAACGACGATGTTCAGCACCAATGGACCCGAGCTCTAAGCACTGATCCAACATACGGCCATATGGTGAAATATCGTCAGCGTGGAGGTGATTACGGATGGTTCTGTTCTACACTGGCCTGTGGTGTGTCCCAATGGCCTCGGCTGTGGACCTGGTGGAGGCTGAACCTGTCACAGAGATGTACGGGGGGGGCGGTTGGTCTTGTGCAGCGGTCGTTACACGGGGGCCACCAGTACGAGGGCGGTCGTTACACGGGGGCCACCAGTACGAGGGCGGTGGTTACACGGGGGCCACCAGTACGAGGGCGGTGGTTACACGGGGGCCACCAGTACGAGGGCGGTTAGGGTTAGGGTCCATAGCTCCATCCCTCTCTGGTGGAGACAATCGTGTGTTTTTGGCTTCATTCTGGTGCCTTTTATAGAGAAGACTTGAGCACAGTTAACCAGCGCTAAAAGTCATAAACCACCTGTAATGCACTCTTTATGGTTCTCACAATCAGTCAAGTCTGTCTTCAGCCCAATATGGACTCACATCAGGATGGAACATGTTTGTACTAATGGAAGAGTTAAAATGTTGCGTTTCTTTGTCAAATGTTTCGCTTTTGAACTGTGAAAAAACGTCTATTTGACTGGAGAACGATCCTTGACTATGAATAATTATACAACTCTCCTCTTTCTCTCCCAGGTTTACTTCGGGACGTCCTACAGTGTCTAACGTGTCTCTTTCCCCCAGGTTTACTTCGGGACGTCCCATCCTCGCTCCTACAGTGTCTAACGTGTCTCTTTCCCCCAGGTTTACTTCGGGACGTCCCATCCTCGCTCCTACAGTGTCTAACGTGTCTCTCTCTCTCAGGTTTACTTCGGGACGTCCCATCCTCGCTCCTACAGTGTCTAACGTGTCTCTCTCTCTCAGGTTTACTTCGGGACGTCCCATCCTCGCTCCTACAGTGTCTAACGTGTCTCTCTCTCTCAGGTTTACTTCGGGACGTCCCATCCTCGCTCCTACATCTCGGCCAACGTCACAGGGATAAAGTGTGTGACGGGAATGTCGTGTCTGATGAGGAAGGACGTGTTGGATCAGGCTGGAGGACTCGTGGCCTTTGCTCAGTACATCGCCGAGGATTACTTCATGGCCAAAGCCATCGCAGACAGGTACTAGACTAAGACCAAGACCTGGACCAGGACCGGGACTTAGACCAGGACAGAGACGGGCACTAAGACCAGGACTGAACCTAAAGCCATCGCAGACAGGTACCAGGCCAGGACCAGGACTAGAACCAGGACTCGGTCAAGTGTTTTGTCCAGATTAAAAGTAAAATTTCTGATCAGACTGAATCTTCTGTCGTGTCATAACCTCCAACTTTTCACCTTTAGGACGATACAAACTAAACAAACTTTTGTGATTGTAAGTTTAAAAAAAAAAATCATCTTAAGCAATCTTAATGTTTCCAGTATTAGTCTTTCTCTGACCTCGACAAAATCAATATCGACTATTGATGCGTTCAGACCTCAAAGTGTTTAAGCACCAAAAGCGTTGAAGCAAAGTTTGACAGTTCAACTCTGGTCTCGACGCCTGATGAGGCCAAAGCGTCCCACGTAGGTTTGGAGTGTCGACTTTGCAGCATCAGCAGAGGCACAAACAAGAGAATTTCAACGTCCCAGACGCAGGTTCACATTCTCTCAACATGTAACCGGACACTTAGGACGCTCCAACACTCGGTCTGAGCGCTGCAGAGGACTCAGACTCAGACCGAGACTAGACTAGAACTAGACTGGGACTGAAGAAGTGTGGACACAGGAACATACAAGTCCTGATCATATTATTGATCTTGTTCCAGAGGCTGGAAGTTCTCGATGGCGACGCAGGTGGCCATGCAGAACTCTGGTTCTTACTCCATCGCACAGTTCCAGTCCCGGATGATCAGGTGACTCAGGCTGCGCTCTGATTGGTCCTGGCTCCTCTTGTTTATGTTTACACTGTGGTCGTTATTGTTGTTGTTGTTGTTTAGATGGACGAAGCTGAGGATAAACATGCTTCCTGGAACAGTTCTGGAGCCGGTCTCTGAATGTTTCCTGGCCAGCCTCATCATCGGCTGGGCCGCGCATTATGTCTTCAGGTAACAACTCTAACATTATAACTCTAACATCTCTAACTCTAACATTATGTCTTTAGGTAAATCTCACTTTAACATCTCTAACATCTTATAACTCTAACATTATTTAACTCTAACATTATGTCTTCAGGTAACAACTCTAACATTATTTAACTCTAACATCTCTAACATCTTATAACTCTAACATTATGTCTTCAGGTAACTCTCACTTAACTCTAACATCTCATAACTCTAACATTATAGCACTTTAACTCTAGCATTATAACTCTAGCATTATAACTCTAACATTATGTCTTCAGGTAACTCTAACTTTAACTCTAACATATCTAACATCTCATAACTCTAACATTATAGCACTTTAACTCTAGCATTATAACTCTAACATTATGTCTTCGGATAACTCTAACTTTAACTCTAACATATCTAACATCGTATAACTCTAACATTATAGCACTTTAACTCTAGCATTATAACTCTAACATTATGTCTTCAGGTAAATCTCACTTTAACTCTAACATCTCTAACATCGTATAACTCTAACATTATAGCACTTTAACTCTAGCATTATAACTCTAACATTATGTCTTCGGGTAACTCTAACTTTAACTCTAACATCTCTAACATCGTATAACTCTAACATTATAGCACTTTAACTCTAGCATTATAACTCTAACATTATGTCTTCAGGTAACAACTCTAACATTATTTAACTCTAACATTATGTCTTTAGGTAAATCTCACTTTAACTCTAACATCTCTAACATCGTATAACTCTAACATTATAGCACTTTAACTCTAGCATTATGTCTTCAGGTAACTCTCACTTTAACATCATATAACTCTTAACTCTAAAATTATGTAGCATGTGTGTTGCATAACTAACGTGGTGGATGATTAGTAACAAAGCCTTAATAACTAAGGTTATGAAATGTGATTAGGCTAGGTCAGAAGAAATAGTGTTCGGCTCTGGGAGTGGAGGAAGAGACTGAGACTGAAACAAGATATTTAAGTTTGCTAATTGTATATTGAAATGACAAACAAGACAAACATTAAACAAGTAAACACTGAAAACAAAACAACCCGGCAATGGCCATTGATATTTACAATCCTGGTTCAGAAAAATTTACATTCTATATTTCCTCGCTTTGCACATTTCATGATTCCTAAGAAAGTGCGTTAGCGCTAGAGTTCCATTGTCCGATTGTGGTTGCAAGTGCGAGAGCGAAAAAGTTCAATTTTGTGCGTGGCCACGAGCAGTGGTCACAAACCGATCAATCGAGACAAAAAGAGTTCAAAAAGGTTCAAGGGCGGCTACAGGAGCCTCCTACCGGCCCAACCAGAGCAGGAGAGGTTCCTGAGTCAGTAGTCCTGGGCTTGAGTAGAGAACTGGTGCAGGCGTGTTGCCTTGGGTTCACTTAGGCTCAGATCCTTAGCTCGCCATCCGATCTGGTCAATTTCGTAGTTTCTAGCGGACTCGCGCTCTTTTGGTTAGTGGTCTGGGCCCGGTAGTCAGCTCCTGTAGCTTGTCACCCATCTAGCATTCCCTCGCGTCTCCGGCGTATCTAACTTCCGGTAAAAATAGAAAGTGATTGGCGCGCATCGTCACGTGACTGCGTCAACAACGTGATGACGTAATAATAAAGTTCACATTATATTTATTATAAAGAGAGGGAGAAACGGCTTTTGAGGCAAGATTTTCACCTGGGTTACAATTATGTCTTCAGGTAACTCTAACTTTAACTCTAACATTTCTAACATCTTATAACTCTAACATTATAACACTATAACTCTTACATTATGTCTTCAGGTAACAACTCTAACATTATTTAACTCTAACATTATTGCACTATATCTCTAACATTATGTCTTTGGGTAACTCTAACTTTAACTCTAACATCTCTAACATCTTATAACTCTAACATTATAACACTATAACTCTTACATTAGTCTTCAGGTAACAACTCTAACATTATTTAACTCTAACATTATAACACTATATCTCTAACATTATGTCTTCAGGTAAATCTCACAGTCTCTTAGCACAAGAGCACTTTAATTCAGATGAACTGTAGAACTTGATTTTCAGTCATGTTTTTAAATGTGTTTAGGATATTTATTTATTTATTTATTATTATTTATTTATTTATTTATTTATTATTTATTTATTTATTTATTTATTTATTTATCTATAAGGATGAAGTGACTGTGTTTGTGTACGTGGGCAGCTGATCACTTGGAATGTTCTTCAGCATTAATAAAGTTTATATCTATCTAATCTATATTTAAAATAAAACCTCATTCACACACAGAGCAGCTCTGATTGGTTCTTTCTCTCTCTCTTTGCTCTGATTGGTCGACAGGTGGGACATGATGGTGTTTTTTATGTGTCACTGTTTGGCCTGGTTCATCTTCGACTACATCCAGCTCACAGGAGTCCAGGTAAAGTCCTGTTTTAGTCCTGGTTTAGTCCTGTTTTAGACCTGGTTTAGTCCTGCTTTAGTCCTGCTTTAGTCCTGTTTTAGTCTTGTTTTAGTCCTGTTTTAGTCCTGCTTTAGTCCTGTTGTAGTCCTGTTATAGTCCTGTTGTAGTCCTAGTTAGTCCTGTTGTAGTCCTTTTTAGTCCTGTTTTAGTCCTGCTTTAGTCCTGTTTTAGTCCTGTTTAGTCCTGCTTTATCTGCTTTACTCCTGCTTTACTCCTGTTTTAGTCCTGTTTTAGTCCTGTTTTAGTCCTGCTTAGTCCTGCTTTAGTCCTGCTTTGGTCCGCTTTAGTCCCGTTTTAGTCCTGCTTTAGTCCTGTTTTAGTCCTGTTTAGTCCTGCTTTAGTCCTGTTTTAGTCCTGTTTTAGTCCTGTTTTAGTCCTGTTTAGTCCTGTTTTAGTCTGTTTAGTCCTGTTTTAGTCCTGTTGTAGTCCTGTTGTAGTCCTGTTTAGTCCTTTTTAGTCCTGCTTTAGTCCTGCTTTGTCCGTTTAGTCCTGTTTTAGTCCTGTTTTAGTCCTGCTTTAGTCCTGTTTTAGTCCTGTTTTAGTCCTGTTTTAGTCCTGTTTTAGTCCTGCTTTAGTCCTGTTTTAGTCCTGGTTTAGTCGTTTAGTCCTGCTTTAGTCCTGTTTTAGTCCTGTTGTAGTCCTGCTTTAGTCCTGTTTTAGTCCTGTTTAGTCCTGTTGTAGTCCTGTTTTAGTCCTGTTTTAGTCCTGTTTAGCCGTCTAGACCCGGTCTACCCTCTCTGTCTCTCAGGGCGGTCCCCGGCTTTAGTCCTGTTGTAGACCTGTTGTAGTCCGGTCTAGTCCCGGTCTAGACCCGTCTAACCCTCTCTGTCTCTCAGGCGGTCCCCCGTGCTTTAGTCCTGTTGTAGACTGTTTAGTTCTGTCTAGACCCGGTCTAACCTCTCTCTCCCTCAGGGCGGTCCTCCGTGCTTTAGTCTGTTGTAGACCTGTTGTAGTTCTGGTCTAGACCCGGTCTAACCCTCTCTGTCCCTCAGGGCGGTCTCCGTGCTTCTCGAAGCTGGACTTTGCCGTGGCCTGGTTCATCCGAGAGTCGATGGCAGTTCAGATCTCCTGTCGGCGCTTTGGGACCCGACCATCAGCTGGAGGACGGGTCGGTACCGCCTGCGCTGCGGCGGGACGGCGGACGAGCTGCTGGAGGTGTGACCGGCGCCTCCGGGTGGACGGAGGAGGAACTGCTGGACATTTTTAATCTTTCTATTTCACTTTGTTTTGGTGCTAAACTGAACCAACTTCAGCCAAGCCCCGCCCCTTTCCTCCTCGTCCAATCACACGCCACCCCTCGCTCTCGACCAACCACAGCTTCCACTCGCTCTCGACCAATCACAGCCCTTCTCTGCCTCAGACTTTCTGCTGTAAATACTCGATGATGATTGGTTGTGTTCACGGGAGAAAGTGATGATTCATAGGTCCAGACGGTGGGCGGGGCCAGTTTGTGACATCACGTGAACACAACCAATCAGACTCACTCTGAAGTCTTAGTATTTATTGAACTGTTCCTGCAGCTGATTGGACGAGAGGAGCAGGTGGGCGTGTCCTCGTTGAAGACTGTGATTTTAAAAAACAAGCACTGACCAATCAGGACGGAGCAGCCGCGCTCTGATTGGACGCTGGAAATCTCCTGCTGTGACAAAGAAGAAAAACTCTTTTATTTATTGAAACTTTTGGATTTTTGTGCCAAAATGTTTTTGTTTTGTGAAACGTGAAGAAGAAGAAGAAGAAGAAGAAGAAGAAGCACTGAAGGATCCAGTATTTGTGTCGTCGCATTTCATCCACACGGAACGGACCAAAGAGGTGGGCGGAGTCAGGGAGGTAGGAAGAGGAGGGAGGGTCAGGGGAGGGGTCAGGGAGAGAGGGGAGGAGTCAGGACAGGAGGAGGAGTCAGGTCAGTGTGGAAACCGGCGAGATGTGGACTTGACTAGACTCTTTGATTTGACTGCATTGACTGGTCTCTGATCTGGACCTTGGGACTGGGTCTTTGGACGAAGGTCTTGACTGGTCTTGGACAGGTTTGTGTCTGGTCTTGGACTAGATGGACAGGTCTTGGACTGGTTCTGGTCTTGTCTGGTCTTGACTATTGTCTTGGTCTTGGACTAGACTTGGACAGGTCTTGGACTGGTCTGGACAGGTCTTGTGTCTGGTCTGGACTGGTCTTGGACAGGTCTTGTGTCTGGTCTTGAACTGGACTTAGGACTGGTCTAGACTGGTCTTGTGTCTGGTCGTTTCAGGTCTGAGTTTGAGATTCTGACAAAAGTTAAAAATGTGTTTGATTCTTTACCTGCTGTGAGTTTTACAGAGTCTGTGGGACTGAAAATGTGTCTCTGTGTCGAGACGAGACCAAGACCTCAAGAAGGTCTCACTACTTTTACTAAGTAGTACTTTTCTTCTGCCTCTAGATATTTATGGAATAATGTAAGAAGATTTTTTTAAAAGTCAAGTCAAGTACAAATACTGAGTTTACTTACCTTCTCTGACCTCTGACCTGGACCGGTGGAGTTCGGGTGATGACCTGAGTCGGACGAGCGCTCCTCCTCCTGCGTGGTTGCCGTGGAAACAAGCGTGTGATCGATGTAACTGTTACTCTGGGTAGTTTTTATGTTTGAAGGATCTGCTGTAGTTCCACCACTTTGTGTCCAAACGGAACAATAACTTTTAGCCTTTAGCCCACTTTGGCCTGGTTCTTATCCAACTGTTTAGACTGAAAAACTCACATCTACACTGTCCTTAGACCCTCTTTCACGTGACGTCACCGTGAAGGGTCTATGGTCTGGAATCGGTGTTTTAGCAGAAAACTTCAGAGTCGTTAGAGCCGAGGTTCTTAACTTTCACCTCCAGACCTGAACATTTATTTGGAAAGTAACCCATACATATTAAATGTGTTGTATTTACTGGTTCTCAAGGAGAGGCTCGCGGCCAACTTTGGACTAGAGATGTCACGAGATCAATATTTAGTATTTGATTATTTTAATAAAATATATCACGATTTAGCGATTATTCAACAAACACAATCATTTCTTATTGTCTATATGCAACTTTTATTAAAACCCTTAAAGAACCAGAGGACGTGTGGTACCGCCCACATTCTCCCTAATTGGTCAACGTTCTAGAACGGCTCAGTGTTTGTTCAAAAGCTCCTCTGACAAACAAAAACATGTCTAAAAATGTTCAAAAAGATTAAAGGTAGAGGAGCTGATTTTCACACTACAATACAACTTAGGTTTTAAGTCTGACAACTTCCTCTCTTAAATCCCTGACACATGGTTAATATCCACATGTGTTCATTATTAGCTGCAATATGGTAAAAAAACACTTTTTACAACCAACAAAGTGAAACTGGAGTTACCCACCCAGGCTCAGCCAATCAGAGAGCAGCACTCGGCTCCTGATTTGAACTAAATTATTATTATTCAGTTCAGACAGTCCTCAGTGGTCAAAGTCCTGCATTATCATAGAGTTTTTAGTGGAAAGCACAAAGTTTGATCATTTATAACTACAAAAGGTTAGCTACCACACCTTTAAAGGTGCATGGCGTAAGTTGCAAGGTTTTGACAAGGGCGCCATCTTTGGCGTTTTGTGGCACTGCACCCTCCCTACTATCAGCAGCTGAAGACGTATTTTAGGCTTAAAAGATTCTTTTGACACATCGTTACTTTCTGCTAAATGTTTTCTGACTTAAGAAGACAAGGTTTTTGTATGAAAAAGTAGATGCTGGCTATTTTATGTTCTTTTTGACTGAATGATCAGTTTACAAACTCCAAAAGTTACACAAGAAAAGATTATTGGAGTTTGAGGAAAAGCTTTGTTTAGCGTGAGAGAACATTGTAAACAGCTTTTTACAGGATCATTTCTCATAAACTAAATGCTCATGATATTTATTACTCTAATAAAACATAAACCTTACCAAGACAAACAGCTAAGTGCTAAGCTACTAAATCTGTGTCTAAATGTGCGATGTACTTGGACAGGCCTGAGTCTGACCTTCTAATGAAAATAATCACCAGATGAACCTCTTATTGATCTCCAGCACAATTCCTCTTTCTCAAAACATGTCCCAGTGCTCCTCGGTCCTGCAGTCGGCTTCATACGGTGCCGTTACGGTGGGCTAGTTGTTTTGAATTCTTTCGTGTGTTACGGGGTTCAGAAGCTAGATGGCAGTATTTACCAATGATTATTTATTTTATTTTCATTAAACAGCCTTTACAACAGTCGTCCATTGTATAAAACCGAGAGCTTTTGCTAAATAAATAGAAATAATGACGATAATCCAGTGAAGGAGGACTAGGACCAGCTCCACTCACATTTATGAGCCTGTCTGCGTTCTCGGTAAGTTTACAAAACGTCATGGCGCACATCCAGGCAGGTGCCAATGGACAGTAATTGATATATCGTAATATTGAACATTTTAACTTACGCAATGCACCTTTAATAGGACTTTAATGATCTTCGCCTAAACTTTTTAAACTTATTTGAAGTCCTTAAAGCTCATTTTTAGTTAAACGACTTCACCTTTTGAAGAGGAAATGTAAAAACCCCAGAGCCACTAATTATACAGCTGTTTATATTTTAGGAGTGTCAATTAGTGCATTCATTGAGATTAATTAATTACAGACATATTAATCGAGTTAATTTTTTTAATCGCATTAATCTATTTTGAAATCTTTCACTGGTGACGAGAAGCAACGAGACAAAAATAAGAAGGAGGTGAAAGGTAGAGGATGATGAACGAGAACACTTCCTAAAGTCTTCATTTATTGCAATATATTAATATTTCCATCTACAACAATAATGTATTAATTAAATTGGATAAAAACAAACAAAAACACTTAAGTTAAGTGTTTTTCTCAGTCATTTTTAGGTGAGATTAAAAATAGATTCATTAGATTAATTACAGATCATAATAATTAATCTCTCTATTTTTTTATCGCTTGACAGCACTATTATATTTACAACAGATGTTTGGGTGGAGATCATTTTCTGCTTTTCTGTTGTTCAGGTTTAGTTCTGCTTTAGTCCGTCAGACGTCAGAAAATAAAACCGTAGAGCCTCAGAGTCACAAAGACCCAGACGTTTGTTTGTTTGTCTCCAAAGGAAACAGATTTAGTTAGAGTTTTAGACAGTTTGTGTCAGACATTTTAGTGAAAACATGATGGTTCCTTGTGGCAGTGTTTCCCACCAGGGGTACATGGACCACAGGGGTTCTTGGATGATTGCACATTTAAAGAAAAGTAGAATTGCAAATGTTATGATGTGAATTATAAATGAAAATGTGTGAGTAAAGTTAAAATACCCCGAACAAAACAGGACACTGGGGGTTCTCCGTGTGTGAGGTCATGATTAGAGGACTCAAGACGAAAAAGGCTGGGAACCACTGCCTTATGCGGTTAAATTAAACTTTCTGAACGAAGCAGTCTAAATGTGACAAAACATTCTGCTGCATTTGTTATTAAAAAAAGTTTATATTTAAAAAAAAAATCTGTAAAATTTGCTTCTAAAATAGTGTTTTTCTTATATTTTGAAAGGCTTAACTTTTGCTTCTAAAACTTTTAGAGACAGATTATTTGTATCTAATTTTTTATTTGTATTTATTTTGTGCCAGTATCAATATGTGTTATTTGACCTCAGATATTTGCAGGTTTTATCCATAACAAGGCACAAAATCACAAAGAAAAGTATTTATCTAAAGAGTTCTCTAAAACGAATAACTTTGTTTCTAAAAATGTTACGATGATTATTCTTTGTTCTAACGATTATATTATCGATTAACCCAGGGGTGGGCCATATTCAAATCCAGACAAGTGACAAAGGGCCGGACTACCTATCTATTATATTGACTTTTTAATCACAGGTGCAACACACGGCCAAATCAATCAAATAAAATAAATACACACTGCACAAAATGATTGGCTGAAACGTCTTGAAATCTGCATTTGAATCTTTATTTTTTTGTGGTTAAGATGGTTTTAAGGGGTGCACGGTGGCAGAGTGGTTAGAGCTCTGGCTTCCCAATAAGGAGGTTGTGGGTTCGACTCCCGGGTCGGACCATATCAACATCTCACGACTCTCTAGGTGGAGTTTGCATGTTCTCCCCGTGTCACTGTGGTTTCTCCGTTTCCTCCAAAGACATGCATGTTTAGGTTAATTGGGCATCACTGTAAATGTCCTTAGTGAGTGAATGAGAGAGTGAATGTTTGTCTGTCTAACCCTGCGACAAGTTGGCCACTGTCCAGGGTGTTCCCGCCTAAGGCCAAAGTCACTGGGATAGGCTCCAGTCACCCACGACCCTAACGGGATTAAGCGGTAGAAAATGAATGAATGAATAAGATGGTTTTAGTTGATAGACTTCGATTATTTAACTTGCTTCAAGGTGTTTGTCTTGTTTAAATAGATTTATTGTTTGAGTGCCTCGGGTCGCCTTGTTTTAGATTTGCAAACTTGATTGAAGCTAAAATATCTTGGAAACAGTCAGAAATGTCTTCAAACAAGTGAATCTGGCTAAAATACCTCAGATTAAGATGAATATTCTGAATTGTAGAAGTTTTAACCTGGACTAGATAATAAGAGTAATGCTTATTCACAAACATGCTGAGGGCCTGAATAAAACAAGTGGAGGGCCGCATCTGGCCCCCGGGCCGCAGTTTGCCCAGGTCTGGATTAACCTGATAATCTTGGACCTCGGCTCGAAGGTTGAGAGTCACTGAGTTACAGCATTAAAGCGCTTAAACGTTAAATAAAGTCGTTTATTTGTCTCGTTTTCTTTCGTCCTCAACACAAACCGCTGGAACCTTTACACAATCCTTCTCATCCACATTTTAATCTTTGTTCGAGTTTAAACTGGATTTAGTTCTGATTCAGTGAAGATCGTTTCTGAGCCGATAAACAGAACTGTGTCTCCATCTGGTGGACGACATGAGGATTACACCAGGAGAGAGTTTGGAGCTGAAGGTTTGTCCAGCGTCTGTCTACGTTTGCTTTAATCTGAGTTTATCTGCTCAGTCTTTTTTTATTAATTGTCTGATTACCTTTTGAAACATTCTTGACTTCAAATACATTTTATTTACGTTTCTGGAAAAGCGTGTGTGTGAACAATAATACTTTTTTAAAGCAGCGTCAGTCTCCGCAGAAATAACTCTCTCTACACTTAAAGAACAGAACAGTTTAACTTTATGATGTAAGTACCATTTCTGCTTCAAAGTTTTATCTCGATTAAATTTGTGTGAGTTTATTCCTCCGCTCTCTTCTCTTTTTATGTGCATGTTCATATAATGATGTACAGCAGGGTCTCCAACCTTTTCACCAGAAGAGCTACTTTTGCAAAAAGAAAACTGCGGCGAGCTACGACTTTTAGCGACGATAAAAATTTGAAGTTAACTTTGGCATAATTAAGGCCTATATATAAAAGTGACTAATGTAATAAGTATATTTCAGTAAAAAAGCGTAATTTGTACAATTCTAAAACCCTTTGGCGAGCTACTGTTGGAGACCCCTGAGGAATAGAAAAGAGCTGTTCAAAGACAGTTTATCCCATTGTAATAAGGGCACTACAGTCAAATATTCATAATGTTCAATTTTTCTAACACGACTCAAGGGTTGAAGCAGCTGTGTTGATCAGTGGCTCTGGACGTTTCTCACAGTCGATGGGTTTTTCTGCTGTTTTCAGAATCTTAAACACAGACAAAGGCAGATCTGTGACGAGGCAGAAGATGTGACCGTGAACATGTTTGAGTCTATTACGACCTCTAGTGGCACAACTCACACACTGCAGAAATATAAAGAACACTGATGTGAACCTGGAAGAGTTAAACCTCCAGCTTCAGTAAAAACACCACCAGACTGCAGACGTTCTATTCTAGCGCTGAAACAATATTTATAGTTTAGTTATTTAGATCCTCTTTAGTTTCCTGAGGATTTAAAGTCAGTTGAGCTGAACAGGAAGAAGCCAGTGAAGATTTTTAATATCAGGTGTAATAGGATTAGTTTGCTTGAGTCAGTTTTGGATCAACTGCAGATGTTTATTTGACTTCTGAAGGAAATCTGAATAAAGACTGGAGACAAACTTGTCAATACGTGTTGTCGAGTGAAAGTGTTAGTTGACTCCAATGAGTCCAATGAGTCCACTAACCAGACCTTAGATTTACTTCCTCTAAGGCCGCTTCATGCAGATATTTAGATTTGGATTTATTCTAAAAATGTGACAAAAAAAATCATGGTTTTACTAAACGTACAATATAATATCAAGTGCAAACTGCTGTGTGCGGTCAGATAGACAAAACCCTTCTTATTCCGGCGTCCCTTTTGTTCAGTGAAAAAAACATACTATGAATCACCTGGAAAAGTTAAACATAAAATACAATTGTGTCACTTTTATTTAGAACAAACTAGGCCTCTGGGACGATCCAGACTCAGATTTCTACTGGAAACTGACAAATAAAAAAGTCCCAAAAATTAAACATTTTACATTGGCTCCGCTACATTTTTTTTTTTACTAATTTTTGGTCCTAAAACTCATTTTGACTCGTGACCTTCAGCTTTTACAGAGGAAATGTTAAACCTTAAATCTGCCAATCTAGAGTCATTTATGTCTCAGCTCAACACCAGCTTTAACAAAACTTATATTTACAAAAAAAAAAAAAAAAAAAAAAAAAATGTAGGCGTAATTTAGATTGTGTTTTTCTTTTGTTTGGAGAAAGTTCTCACTTCTGATCAGAGCCTGTTGGAATCAGAAGTACAAACTACAGAGACACAGCTTTAAAAGACTCCAGACATTTACCTCCAAAGGATCAGGAACAGTTTTAGTTTTAAATTTAGATGTTTGTCAGACGTGTGAGGGAAAAAAGGCCGGAATGAGAATAGATTTTACTCCAGGTCTGAGGAGCCGTGTGTTTAAACGAACACAAAGATTCTGTTTCCCTTCACAGTTTAATTAAAAATAAAATTACCGTATGTGTCCTGGTTTAACCTTCCTGTTCGTCTCACATTCATGTTTATGCTCTTCCATCAGAGCGTGGCCAGTCCAACAGGTCTGTCCACGCCCACAGAAACACAGATAAGACTCTTATGAAGGCGGAAGTCATCAGGCAGGTAAGAAATCATACCTACGCTTAAATATAGAAGAAAATATCAGAATTTATCTGTTAAAAGACACAATGAAAGTCTCAAACTTACACCTACAGGCAGGTTTACTCAGCTGTTTGTGAGACGGGTTAGGTAATCTTTTACTATGAGTTCATGTGGGTGTGAGGGTGTGTGTATAAGTGTGAATAAGTGTATCTGCTGTAGTTGTTGTAATAAAAGAATGTGTTCTGAGTGAGTCGGAGCTGTTTGTGGCTCCAGACAAAGTGACTCTGTGGAATCATTTCTTGTTATTAAAACAAATGTTATTTTCTTTGTGATATGTTGGTCTCTCCAGGTGAGGGTGGTGTTTTTGAAGCTTCACTTTGGGCTGAGTTTAGCGTCACATTTCCGTCGCTGCAGCAAACATTCATCAAGATAAGGAAAGATTTTCAGTCTGAAGAGACAGGGACGGACCACAGGACTCTGAACTAAGAGTGTCTTCTCTGGAAAACACAGTACGTGACATTCTTTACATCGATGGTTGTGAAATGTTCTTCTGATAACAGCTCCTGAAGCAGGAGGAGCATTTAGAACAGGGGTGTCGAACTCATTTTGACAAAGGGCCACATTGGCATTGTGGTTGTCCTCGAAGGGCCGGTTGTAACTAAAATTAACCTTACTAATCTCTGACATACATGTATACTACAAATAATAGTTGATATTTGAAAATTGTATATTTTTTGAAGTGACAATTACTGATATACATCTGCATTAGTCTGAAAAATGTCTTAGTCTTTCAGTTTCAGATTTATTTTTCATTAAGTTAAGACACTCAGATCACTCCTGGCACTAATATAAAATTAAGCAAACCTTACAAGACCTTGAGGGCCACATGAAATGAGGTGGAGGGCCGCATCTGGCCCCGGCCTTGAGTTTGACATATGTGATTTAGAATAACATAACTTTTAAAAACACATTCCGACCTCGAGTCACTGGACGCAGGTCGTCTGTTTTAAACATCTGTGTTGAGGTTTGTTCTGACCAGTGAAGTGCCAAACATATTTAACACACCAGACACAAATTAGGAGTTCAATCGATTTAAACTATTTCTTCTTTTCTTTAGTTTCTTCTTGTTTTTAATTGATTTTTAAAGTAGAGGAAAAAGAAATAAAACTCCTATAAAAGTAACAAATTAAACCGGACTGGGCCGGCAAAAAGAACAAAATGCTGAGGCGCCGGGCCAATCCTTATACAGGGCCGTAGAAGCCACTGCCACCAGCCCTAAACTACAAACTAAACCTATTCAAAAGAAAAGCGAAAACGTGACCACCGGTCCCACCAGGCCAAACAAAACAAGTAACTCATAAATAGGCACATGGGCGCAAATGAAAAGCAGCGCCCGGAGCCAAACTGCACAAAAAAACTACAAAAAGATAATTACAAAAGATATCCAAATAAAAACACTTATCTAAATATTTTACTAACATGATCAGACTTGTGAATGGGAGTTTAGCCTGGATTACCCGGTGACACCTGATGAAGTCACAATCAAGAACTTAGCCCAGAGGAAGTTACTTGGATGAGTAACGAACGTCGGCTGAAAACACTGACTGATAAAAGAAAAAAGTGTTCAAACTTAACAAGGTTCCTGTGGATTGTTACATGTGTCACATGAACACAAATGTGCTTGTGTTTTAGAGAAATGACTGAGAGGAGTTTGTTCTTCTGTTTTTACCCAAATGTGTTTCAGATGGAGCTTCTTCTTCTTCTGCTGCTGATGCTGTGGACGTCTGCAGGACAAGAACCAGGTGTGTACTGTCAGTAGATGCTAATGAAAAACCCTAATACACTTCTGCCTCTCACTGGATCAGAGCCTGACTCTTCACACACCAGCATCATGAACCTTTCACACCAAATAAACCTCCTCTCAGTATAAAAGCCTTTGTGTTACAGGAGACACTGAGATGTGTTCAGATCCAGATCACAGGACTCCACCTGATGCATTATTTTATTTATTTTCCACACAAACTGTTCATACCCTTCATTTCCATCAGAGCCCAAAGGCATTTACTTTATTTTCCATAGATCTGGAGTTTGTCAGAACAGAATCCTCGATCTAAAATAAAACATACTTATTACATTTATTACACTTCTACTTGTCATTTAACTCCAGCAAACTTTATCAGTTTTCTTCCGTTTTATCCGGAGTTGTGTCGTGGAGGCATCAGTCTGAGCAGGGAGGTCCACACACTCTGCCTCGGGCTCTTCTGGACGAAACTTGAGGCGGTCCTCCAGTGTGTCCTGGGTCTCCTCAGGTCTCCTCCTAGTGGGAAATGGTTTAATATAGTGCTTTTCTACCTTTCCAGACACTCAAAGCACTTTACAATCTAGCATCCACTCACCCAGTGTAACAGACACTGAGGCAGAGTGGGTTAAGTGTTTTGCCCAAAGACACAACAACAATCCACTGTTGTCGTCTCACTGTGGCACCTGATGTTCCGGAGTCTCCCATCCAAGTACTAACCAGGCCCTAACTTGCTTAGCTTCAGAGATCTGACAGGAACAGGCTTTGATAAGCAGATATGGCCACAGTGGGACAGGCCTGAAACACCTCACCAGAGCGGCTTTGTCGAGGAGCAGCAGCTCTTGAGCTCCTCACCCATTTCTAATGATGCCTTCACACATAAGGCGACCACTGCTAGACCTGTGTGGAGGGCGATGACGCGAAAGACGCAGGCGACGTCTATGCATGACCAACATGTGCAGAGCAGAGTGACAAGACTCCAGCTTTAACATGATCAGACTCTGAGTTCAGAACTTCTTCTAATCATAAACTGCACAAACATAAAACACAGAACATGTGACTGTGACTGACTCTGTGGCTCCACAAAGGAAAAAAGAAACTCATATTCACAATGTTTAGTTTAGTTTAGTTCAGTTCAGGGACTCCATTCTTCTCTCACTCATGAGGAAGACCCCAAGATATTTGAACTCCTCCACCTGGAGAGGACAAGGCACGTTTTTCCGGTCGAGAACCATGGCCTCGGATTTAGAGGAGCTGATCTTCATTCCAGCCGCTTCACACTCGACTCAAACCGTCCCAGTGCATGTTGCAGGTCCTGGTTTGAAGAAGCATCAGAACAACATCATCTGCAAACAGCAGAGATGATCCTGTGGTCACCAAACCGGACCTCCTCCGGACCGTGACTGCACCTAGAAATTCTGTCCATAAAACAATGAACAGAACCGGTGACAAAGGGCAGCCCTGGAGGAGTCCAACATGCACTGGGAACAGGTCTGACTTACTGCCGGTGTAACATAGAGATTGGACCTCCCTTGTTTAAAGTTAGTGCTAAAAAATTTGTAATATTTTTTATTTTCAAATGACTTTTCCTAACCCTCACACAAGCCTCAATCCTAAACTTAACCTTCGAATTATGCCTAAACGTAGCCGAATTAGTCTAGAGCTGGTCCAGTTCCACGACCGGGACGAAACCACACTGCTCCTCCTGAATCTGAGGTTCGACCATCAGTCGGATTCTCCTCTCCAGTACCCTGGAGTAGACCTGACCTGAGTCTGGAGTAGACCTGACCTGAGTCTGGAGTAACCTGACCTGAGTCTGGAGTAGACCTGACCTGAGGCTGGAGTAGACCTGACCTGAGTCTGGAGTAGACCTGAGTCTGGAGTAGACCTGAGTAGACCTGACCTGAGGCTGGAGTAGACCTGACCTGAGTCTGGAGTAGACCTGAGTCTGGAGTAGACCTGAGTAGACCTGACCTGAGTCTGGAGTAGACCTGACCTGAGTCTGGAGTAGACCTGAGTAGACCTGACCTGAGTCTGGAGTAGACCTGAGTAGACCTGACCTGAGGCTGGAGTAGACCTGACCTGAGTCTGGAGTAGACCTGAGTCTGGAGTAGACCTGAGTAGACCTGACCTGAGGCTGGAGTAGACCTGACCTGAGTCTGGAGTAGACTGAGTCTGGAGTAGACCTGAGTAGACCTGACCTGAGTCTGGAGTAGACCTGACCTGAGTCTGGAGTAGACCTGAGTAGACTGACTGAGTCTGGAGTAGACCTGACCTGAGTCTGGAGTAGACCTGAGTCTGGAGTAGACCTGACCTGAGTCTGAGGAGTTTTTGTTACTGAGGAGCTTCCACAGCTCAGTGACTTGAGTCTGAGTGAGGAAGTCCTCAAAGTATTCCTTTCATCGTCCGACAACATCCCCAGTCGAGGTCACAGCTCTCCAGCTGCACTGTAAACAGTGTTGGTGAAGCACTGCTTTCTTCTCCTAAGGCACTGAATGGTGCATCAGAATTTCTTTGAGGCCGACCAATAGTCCTCCTCAATGGCCTTTCTAAACGACTGCAACTGCACGTGCTATGCCAGTAACTCCCAACTGTGTCAAGAGTACCACAGGCCAACAGGGCCTGATGGCACTCCTTCAGCTTGACGGCATTCTTTACTTCCGGCGTCCACCACCGGGTTCAGGGATTACAGCCACATTGACAATGGAGGCTGAAAACATGGTCTACTCAGACTCAATGTCCCCCGTCTCACCCAGGAGCTGGAGAAGGGACATGCACTGATGTTCACCCTTGTGCTGGAGCATGGTGTTTGTTATGGACAAACTGTAACTAGCACAAAAGTCCCCTTGACTCGGGCTTGTCGGGGGCCAGTCCTCCCAATCACCCCTCTCCAGGTGTCATGGCATTGCTCATGTGGGCCTTGAAGTCCCCCAGAAGAATTATGGAGTCCCCAGTCAATTCACTGTTCAGTACCCCTCCCAAAAACTCCAAGAAGGCTGGTACTCTGCTCTGTTGTTTGACCCATTGGCTGGCACAACGGTGAGAGACCCGAAGGCGCAAGGACACGACCCGTTCGTCCATTGGGGTGAACACTGGCGACTGAGCTGTGTCTGGCTATGAGCAGATCCACACCAGCTCGCCGGCTCTCACCCTGGGCAACACCAGGGAAGTGGAGCGTCAAGCCTCGCTCCAGGAGTTGAGTTCCAGAGCCTGAGCTGTGCTGGAGGTGAGGCCGACTATATCTGGTCTATAGCGCTCAACCTCCTGCAACAGTTCAGGCTCCTCCCCCCAGAGAGATGACATTGCACGTCCCAACTGTCATGGTGGTTTAGGTCGAGGCGCCTGCTCTCAACTGCCACCTAGTCCTCTTTCCAACCTAACCTTACAAAACCCCTAAAACCCTCAGCAGGTGGTGAACCAATACCAGGGCCGACATGGGTCGCAAAACGACTTTGTTATTTCTTATAAAACAGTTTTCTCTTTCCTCACTCGTCTCCTCTCTTGTCTCCTCACTTGTCTCCTCATATGTCTCCTCACTTGCCTCCTTGTCTCCTCACTTGTCTCCTCTCTTGTCTCCTCACTTGTCTCCTCACTTGTCTCCTCACTTGTCTCCTCACTTGTCTCCTCTCTTGTCTCCTCAGACTCGGTCTCCATCTCCTGTGTCGTCATGGAGACCTGTGTCCTTCCCTGCAGCTTCGATGGGTCCAACATTAATCTGATCCAGTGGGTTCAAACAGAGAAGAACGTTCTGGTTCACGCTCATCAGTACGGCACAGACCAGCTGCAGAAGCAGGACCAGGCCTTTAGGGGGCGCACTTCTCTGTTTCCAGAGCTGATCTCAGGAGGAAACACGTCTCTGCAGCTGACACAGGTGAAGGTATCTGACCAGGGAACATATCTGTGTCAGGTCTTCACCACTGTGTCTGGAGAAGAACATCTGATTCATCTGAGAGTGGAAGGTAAGAGTCTGAGAGTGAAAGAGTCTGAGAGTGAAAGAGTCTGAGAGTGAAGAGTCTGAGAGTGGAAGAGTCTGAGAGTGGAAGAGTCTGAGAGTGAAGAGTCTGAGAGTGGAGAGTCTGAGAGTGGAAGAGTCTGAGAGTGGAAGAGTCTGAGAGTGAAGAGTCTGAGAGTGGAAGAGTCTGAGAGTGGAAGAGTCTGAGAGTGAAGAGTCTGAGAGTGAAGAGTCTGAGAGTGGAAGAGTCTGAGAGTGGAAGAGTCTGGGAGAGGAAGGGTCTGAGAGTGGAAGAGTCTGAGAGTGGAGGTAAGAGTCTGAGAGTGGAAGAGTCTGAGAGTGGAAGAGTCTGAGAGTGGAAGAGTCTGAGAGTGGAAGAGTCTGAGAGTGAAGAGTCTGAGAGTGAAGAGTCTGAGAGTGGAAGAGTCTGAGAGTGGAAGAGTCTGAGAGTGGAAGAGTCTGAGAGTGGAAGAGTCTGAGAGTGAAGAGTCTGAGAGTGGAAGAGTCTGAGAGTGAAGAGTCTGAGAGTGGAAGAGTCTGAGAGTGGAAGAGTCTGAGAGTGAAGAGTTTGAGAGTGGAAGAGTCTGAGTGTGGAAGAGTCTGAGAGTGAAAGGTCTGAGAGTGAAGAGTCTGAGAGTGGAAGAGTCTGAGTGTGGAAGAGTCTGAGAGTGAAGAGTCTGAGAGTGGAAGAGTCTGAGAGTGGAAGAGTCTGAGAGTGGAAGAGTCTGAGAGTGGAAGAGTCTGAGAGTGGAAGAGTCTGAGAGTGAAGAGTCTGAGAGTGGAAGAATCTGAGAGTGGAAGAGTCTGAGAGTGGAAGAGTCTGAGAGTGAAGAGTCTGAGAGTGGAAGAGTCTGAGAGTGGAAGAGTCTGAGAGTGGAAGGTAAGAATAGGAAAGGGTCTTTCACACCAGGCCGAGGGTCGCCCATCTGAACCGGTTTGGCAACTTCTGCTGACAGGCGGCTCTCGTGTGTTTGGTGTGAATGGTGCTGTCAGGGGTCAGAGGAGCGGAGCAGGTCGCGGAGGCGAGGTTTTGGAGATTTGCTTGTAAGTCGGCATCCCCAGCGGTCACTAGTTGCCGCATATGCAGCTGTTTGATTGGCCCGTGACCAGCAAATCAGTGCGCACAAAAATAGTGCAGAAAACCGAAAAAGACGCTTATGGAAAAACAGTATTTACCTGAGCGTGGATTGTTGTTATTTGCCGGGTTCAAACGAGACGTAAGTACGGAGAAGAATGGCTACTACTTGGTCCGAGGAAAACAAAGATGGAGGAGTACAGCTGTAGTACGAAGGCTGGACTGTAGCGGGAAATAGAAGTTAAGACTAATCTCACCGTGAGGTAAGATAGAAATCTGTTCGCCACAGAGTTTGACAACTACTCACGCGCAACTTCTGTTTTGTCTTTTTCGTCAAGCGTTACATCACACACATGCTCACTCTGCATTTGTTTGCCGACTGTTGGCTGTTTGGATCGTGTTTGTGTGAATGCTTTTTACATTGATGCTCCAAAGAGACCAGAACAGATGGTGCATCGCTCCAACCACCGGCAGCGACTGGGAGTTGTGTTGGTGTGAAAGAGCCTTGAGAGTGGAAAGTACGAGTCTTCACTTTCTTCTCTCTCTAGGTCCTTTCAGGTCGCTGCAGATGAAGTTTAAAGAAGACGTTCTGACCTGCAGCTCTAAGAACATTTATCCTGAACCCAAACTGACCTGGGCTCCTGACTCCTCCCCCCAAACTCAGCTTCAGCTGCAGCAGAACCAGCTCTTCTCCATCAGCAGCTCTCTGACTCTGAAGCTCCACCCACCTCAGAGATTCACCTGCAACATCAGCACAGAGCACAGCTGGAAGAGCGCCACCTACAGCTTCAACTGTGAGTCTGCTCCTGTCTCTGTCTCTGTCTCTGCTCCAGTCAGTGTGTTAGTCTAAAGGTGCTTACAGACAGAACGCAACCACACGAAAACTTTCTATGCTATGTCCTTGTGGAGACTGGTTGACGCGCAACTCGAGTGTCTTGGCACGACTGCGGGCGGCGTGAATGTTTCTGCGCAAACGGGCGTCTATGTGCAATCAGTATGTGAAGAGCAAATTGTCAGTGGCTTAAAACAACCAGTACTCCAGCTTTAACATGACCAGTCTTCTGAGTTAAAGTAGAAGTCTTCAAAGTAATCATCTGGACAGTGTTTCCGACAATCTTTAAAAAGTGCAGAAAATAAAAACCCAGAACATTTGTGACTAGAACTCACCCTGTGGCTCCACAAAGAAAAAAAAAATCTTATTCAAATAGTTATAGTTCAGGGATTCCTCTTGTTTGAGTGTCCTGTGCTGGTACATGGTGTTTGTTTTGCTTTTTAAAGTAATAACGTGTTTGTGAAGAAAGTAGGATTATAAAAGTAATGCAAGTGACTTTGCTACTGCAGTGGCAAGTTTCGAACTCGCTCTGCCATGGTCACTTCAATCCAAGGTCATGTGTGCTTTCCACTTGGCCACCTGACAGCGGACACTACTCTGCATTCTACAGGAGTGTCACAGATACTGTAGTTGCAACGCGCCGCAGTTGACGTTTGAAAGCTGGAAGTTGGGTGTGTTTCAGGACATGCGTCCAGACGCAGCCAATTTTGAATGATCAAGCGTCCAATGCTGCTTGTTTAGCATGAATTGACATCTCTGGTGTGTAAGCAACTTAACAGGTGTAAATGTGTGTTCAGCTCCAATGCAGATGTCCTCAGATGTGAGTCTGCTCCTGTCTCTGTCTCTGTCTCTGTCTCTCTCTGTCTCTCTGTCTGTGTCTCAGTCTAACAGGTGTACATGTGTCCTTAGTCTAACAGGTGTACATGTGTCCTCAGCTCCAGTGCAGATGTCCTCAGGTGTGAGTCTCTCCTGTCTCTGTCTCTGTCTTTGTCTCAGTCTAACAGGTGTACATGTGTCCTTAGTCTAACAGGTGTACATGTGTCCTCAGTCTAACAGGTGTACATGTGTCCTCAGCTCCAGTGCAGATGTCCTCAGATGTGAGTCTCTCCTGCAGCAGTTCTTCTTCTGCTCGTGTGAAGAGTCTGAAGTGGACTTTTAACTCTCTGGAGACCATCCTGACTCAGACAGGAGCAGATGTGAGCTACAGCGACACCTGGAGGCCGTTTGTGGAGCGAGTGTCAGAGTCAGGTGACCTGAGTCTGAAGAACCTGAGCTCAAAGCACCAGGGACTTTATCTGTGTGAAGTCCACACACAGCAACACGTCCACTTCAGCAGGACACAACTGGGACAGGAACCAGGTGAGTCTGGACCAGGAGAGTCTGGACCAGGTGAGTCTGGACAGGAGAGTCTGGACCAGGAGAGTCTGGACCAGGTGAGTCTGGACCAGGAGAGTCTGGACCAGGTGAGTCTGGACCAGGTGAGTCTGGACCAGGAGAGTCAAAGTAAAGACAAAGTTGAAGAGCTTGAAGTGGATTAACTGGAGGATGAATAGGTCTCTGAGGACAGGGCCGATGAGCTCATGAGAGGCAGTGAGGAGTGTTGATGAAGAGGCAGGGAGACAAAGTTCTGGATGTTTTGGTGATATTTATTTCAGTTTTTCAGTTTTCAGCGCTGCACTACTTAAAGCACGCCTCTAAACAATGCCCAAGACGCAGCCATACCTCGTGTAGAGTGAGCCACCACACCCTGATCATATGGCTCTGCTATGAGATCCACAAGCCAGTGGGACAGCTGCTGCTTCAGGCAGGCTTGCCTAAAGCAGCAGTGCTGTATCTCACAAAAAGAATATCAGTGGATTTTGAGCGTCCCTGGTCTAAAAGGTGCTGAAGAGAAGACAAAACCGTTGTCATGCAACAAGACACACATGTTTGTCACTGCACCAATCCTTAAACACACCGACACCAATACAGACGTCGATTGGAAGGCACCTGTGTGTCCTGTAGAGTGTCAACCACTGACTCACTTAACCCCATAGTGTGCCAGCGGCGCCATTCAAGGGGCACACATGAAGGCTCAGTGCCTCGGGTCGGGGATGCCAGATCAGCAAAGTTGGTCTGTCTGGAAGGTGCCACATTGGCCTGTACAGCATCTCGAACATTTCTGACATCCAGGGTCTCTGTGGCCAGTTTGGTGCCACTAAAAGAACTCGTGCTCGCAACAACCTGATCCTGCTGAGCAATGCCGGAAGGAGAGGCAGTGGGGGAAATGGTGTAGTGCTAAGTAGATCGCCTCCATCTCAAGGAGATTTGCGTGCCAACGACGTCGCACTGAGTTCCAGCCTGTCTGGGAGGCATCATTTGTGACAGTGATTCTGGCTGCTCCCAGGCCCAAGGGAACTTCGTCCACAACTGCCCTGGAGCTCATCCACCACAGAAGCGCACTGCTGGCTCTGCGGGACAGAATCAACCTTTTCCGTCTGTCCCTCGGCATGTTGAGCCACAGACACACAAACCACCACTGAAGTGGTCATGTGCAGCTTGAGCTCCTGCAGCCAACAGACCTAACAGCCTCTGGCACTGCAGTAGTTACAGTGCCTCTAGCTAAACAGCCCCTTATGCAGTCCTTTATGGTGGATATGCATGTGAGAGTCAGACAGGCCCTCATTGCAACGGAGCTCAGGAGAAGACCCAGGAACTCTTGGAGCCCAAGAGAGTCCAGATGGGCCAGTACAACAGCAGTATGGTCATGAGCCATCCCCAGAGATGTCACACACACACAAGCCAATCGCTGAGATAATTCAGCAATCGGATACCTCTCCTCCTGAGAAGAGACAGTGCAGTGTCCATGCATTTGGTAAATGTCCAAGGAGACGGGGACAGGCCGAATGGCAGGACATTGTACTCGTAGGCCATGCTGTTGAATGCAAACCGTAGGTAGCGGCGATGAGCTGGGTGTATGGGTACAGGAAAATTGGCATCGCGCAGATCGACTGTTGTGAACCAGTCGCCTGCTCAAATGGCCTGAAATAAAACCTTCAACCTGAGCATGTGAAATAGGAGACCCTGAGATAACTGTTTAATCGCCGTAAATTGAGAATGGGGCGAAAACCGCCGATGCACTTTGGTACTAAGAAGTACGGGGAAAAGCACCCCTGCTTCACTTCCCACAGATTTAGAGGACGTATAGCCTGCTTGGAAAGAAGAGCCGAAATCTCGCCGGTAAGAACTGCTGAAAGAACCTTGTCCCCCATCTTTGCAACACACCTCGAAAATGTGGAGCATCATGCTTGAATTGTATGCAATAGTCATGCTCCAAGATCCCTAGCACCCATGGGCACGATGTAAACTGGCGCCAAGCCTGAAGTTGGGTGCTGGAAAAACTTGACGTCAGCTGAAGAGCGCAGTCATGTGCGCTGGGCAGGCCCGGATTGACTTCGGGCACCTCGCTTCGGAGAATGAGGGTGGATTCAGTTGCGGCTATGTTGGGGTAGAGAGGCTCCCACTCTGACAATCCCGAGAAGAACCTTAACACTACACTTTTGTAGTGCTTTACGAGGGGGAGGTGAATCCGAGTCCCGACCTTGGAGAGAGAGGCGTCCCTGTACGTCCACGTCCACTATCCACCCCAACACCATCACCATACAGGAGATTCTTAGTAGCGGGTTTACAACTCAAGAACCAAAGCACGAGGCGGCAGAAACGCTCTCGGCAGCACTATAGGCATAGCAACATGAGCATAGCATCGGGTTAGCCAGCTGCCTGCAAAAGGCCGGTCGGCAGAATAAAACAAAACATCAACCTGTTGTCAGCGATTTTAGACCAATTGCATTGACATCCGAGGTCATGAAATGTTTTGAAAGGTTTATTGTGACCTTACTCAAAACGGAAGTTTGTTCTCGTCTCGACCCGTTTCAGTTTGCTTAGAGACGTGGCCGAAGCACGGAGGATGCAGTGGCTTGTTTAATCCATCTAATCTCTAAACATCTGGAAAACTCCAAAGCTTATGCCCAGGCAATTTATAACATCTTATCTGAGGTCAGATTATGTAGCACTGGTATTCCGCAAGGCTGTGTCAGCTCTCCCTTTCTTTACACCTTATACACAAACAACTGCAGGAGTAGTCAGTCTAATAACTACATTATAAAGTTTACTGATGATACCGTGATCTTAAGTTTATTGCTTAAAGATGACCCGCCTTCTCTTTATCTGAATGAAATCTCCTCCTTTAAAAGCTGGTGTGACAACTATCACTTAGTTTTTAATGAGAAAAAGACCAAAGAGATTCTCTTTGACCCAAGGTTAGGGTTATCATTAACAACAGTACCATTAAAACTGTAACATCTGTAAATACCTTGGTGTACATGTGGACTCTCTGTTGAACTGGAATCCTCACATCGACTCTCTCTGCACTCGTTTGGCCCAGAGGATGCACTTTCTACGCCGACTAAGGCTCTTTGGTGTCAACAGAAATATTATGTGGACCTTTTACACTTCTGTCCTCGAAAGCATTATTCGTTCTGGTTTTGTGTGTGGTACGGGAGTTTGTCTGTTCAAAACAAAAACAAACTAGGACACATGGTAAAAACTGCCATGAAGATCATAGGAACTCGTGAGTTTCCATCCCTGCAGCATTCATGAGAGCTCTGTGTTATGTTTAGCTCATAGAATCATCTCTGATCCATCACATGTTCTGTTCTCAGAGTTTGAGCGTTTGCCTTCAGGACGCCGCTTCAGAGCAGCCAAACATAAGACCAATCACTTTAAAAATGTATTTGTCCTTCTGCCATAACACTGTTGAACAAACAGTCTCAGGTCTGAGCAGTGTCCATGTCTGTGTTGTCTTGTCTTTTCTTGTCTTGTGTCTGTATTTTGTGATTTTTTGTTGTGGCTGCCGGCCCCTCAGCCCAAGACAAATTTCCCTAACGGGACAATAAAGTACTTAATTGATTAAATACTAACGGAACGCCAGAGGGGTGTCGATAGAACGGCAACCTGAATTTAGCAAAAATCTGCGGAAAAGGCGACAAAAACTCCAACCAAATGGCACAAACTTCCTGATTAGGAGGAATGAAAGAGGGCGAGTGAGTGAGTGCGCACGCTCCCTTCATGTTCTGTGTGAGCACGCGCCCACAGGTGTTTCTGATTTGGCATAATACTCCTGATCTTATTGCTGCAGTCACATGGTTACAGGTGAAAACAAAACAGTAACTGAGTTACATTCACAGTAAAACATTTCTGTTTGTCCCTCTGCAGATGAGCCTGGTTCCTCTGTTGCTGTTGTGGTTGGAGTCATAATGTTGGTCCTTCTCCTGGTCGTCGCAGGAGTCATTGTTTCTTCCTGTGGAAACGTAAAAAGAACAAAGAGGTGAGTTTTCCTCTGACACAGACTGATACAGCTGTGACTCTGACCTGCTCCACTACAACCACAAATAATAAACTCTCTTTTCAGAACCAAACCCTCCAAACTCCAGGACCAGAAGAACAAGGACTGTAAGTGTGTAACTTTAACTCCAAACAGACTCCTCTGACCTCTGACCCTCTGTCTTCATTCCTAGATTACCTGACGACAGTAGAAAAGCTTCTTCTCTTGAACATCTGCAGAGGAACAAAGAGGCTGAAGGTAAAGACACACTCTGGAACTTATCCTCAGAAACAGGATCCTCTGTGTGAGAAACCATGAGATTATGTGTCAGTCAAATGTTATCATTTTGGCTTCACATGCACAAAGAGTGAAAGTTAAAAGAGAAAGTTCAAAGAGTGAGTGAAAATACACTTGAGTAAGAATAAATCACAATGGCAAATTATTAATAATAATTCTGACTTTAGTGATAAATACATAATTGTTGAACATTTTGTGGATTTTTGACATGTTTCCATGAGCTGTGCCTCTTTCTCACATAAACATTCTCCTCTGTGTTTCAGACTGGTGTGACTTCTCTCTGGATCCAAACTCAGCTCACAGACGTCTGCTTCTGTCTGACGACAAAACAGACTGTGACTCATGTGGAGGAGGATCAGGAGGATTCAGAGCATCGGGACAGATTCACAGGACTATTGTCAGGTCCTGAGCTCCACTGACCTGAGGGGGCGCTGTTACTGGGAGGTGAACTGGAGCGGAGAGAGGGTTGTTGTATAGCAGTGAGTTACAGAAGAATTGAACGCTTTGGAATAAGTTGGGATTGTATGTTTTGGACACAATGATCCAGTCCTGGAGTCTGGAGATCTGCAGAGGGAGAGTGTTCTGTGCGGCACAACAAGAAGGAAACAACATCTGTGATTGGATCAGCTCTCAGGGGGCGTGTCCTCAGACAGAGGGGCGTGTCCTCAGACAGAGTGGGCGTGTCCTCAGACAGAGTGGGCGTGTCCTCAGACAGAGTGGGCGTGTCTCAGGCAGAGTGGGCGTGTTCCTGGACTCAGAGGCTGGAGTTCTGTCCTTCTATCAGATTCTCTCTGATGATAAAGTGTCTCACATTCACACCTTCTCCTGCTGCTTCTCTGAGGAGCTGTTTCCAGGGTTTGGACTGGGCTGGTTCTTCTGTGACTGTGCTGAAGCTGAACAGTTATCTTCTCCCACCTTCACTTCTACAGCAGTATCTTCCTCTACAGTTCATCCTCCAAACTCTTCATCAGACTCCAGCAGATCCACATCTGTGTCTAAAGCCTCCTCATCCTCACCTCCTGTGAACACATCAGACCTGAACTCAGACGAAACTACACCTCCACCACAGACCAGACCTCCACCTCTAGCACCACACACACCTGCTTCTTCAAACCTCCAACCTTCATCATGACCACCAAACCGGAGAACCCAGCCCAACCTGAGACCATCATCTCACCTCAGACTTCCTCCACAGTTGTCCTTCCAGATCTGAGAAAGTGTAAGTCTTTATTTGTGTCAAATACAGTGTTCCCTCGCTATATCACAGTTCACCTTTAGCGGTCTTGTTGTTTTGCAGATTTTTTAGGGTCAATTTGTTTTTTTTACAGTTTACAGCGCACGATCCTAGTTTAGGTCTACACTGTGTTAATACATAAGTGTGTTTGCACTTAAACACAATGTTTGGACCGTGTCACATCACATCATTCACAGAAGCTCTTTTAGAAAACTTACAGCAGCTTGGATCAGGAGGAGTCGACCTGACGCAGCCTCAGGACCAACCCAGGACTCAACCAGGACCAACCGAGAACCCAACCAGGACTAACCCAGGACTTTCTGAATCAGGTCTAAAGGCACAGGATTTTATGTGTTTTACAGTCAATAGCTTTTTATATTTTTCAGCCTATTTACTTCAAACATGTCAGCAGCTGCCTCCCCTCTCCCCTCCCAGGACTACAGATGGAAATTAGCTGTAAGCTAGAATCTGGTGCAAGCATGTCCGCCTTTGTAAATGCAAAATTGAACATTGTCCTTAATAAACATTCCATTCCTTAAGTATGAACACCTTAAAGCTTTCAGAAAAACTAAAGATAAAAACAGCGGACCTATCTGCACAAAAAGGGCACTGACACAGCGGTGACTGAGCATGAAACAACACAAGTAACAATCTGTCCAAAACACTGTTACACCTTCAGCCTCACATTTACCTCGCAAAACTATCACAATGAATCCACATTTGAGCTGCAGCTAAACACAAAACACGAACACTTACCTCACTGAGAATAACATCCTGCTCCTCTCTGAAGAAATAAATCCACAAACAAACACTGCCCATCGTGTTTAAGTCTTGCAGAGCCGTGTCCACTCACAGTGTCTGATCCAAAAACAGTCCGTGCTTTTGCTCAAAGCTCTCCAGCCTAAACAGGATCCTCCAGTCGCTGTAAACTCATGCAGTCGTGCACGTCTTGACAGAAACCTGATCCACCCGAACATGTGCATCACTAGAACAATGTGTATGAAGGTTTGGACTGTTGTTTGTTTTAATAAGAGAGAAAATGTGAATGTTGAGAAAATGTGTGTGTGGTGAACAGTCAGACTATCGATTATAGCCACTGAAATTACTGTAAAAAATAAAGATGACGACTTTGCGGATTTTGCCTTTTGCAAGTTATTTTCAGAACGTAACCTCCGATAAACGAGGGAACACTGTATAAACATATTCGAGGATGATCTGTTCTAATTCATCCTCTAAATATATGAAACTTTGATGCCTTAAATGTGACTGTGGTTCATTTTGTCTCTTTTTAAGTTCATTTGTGTCATTTGTGGTTTGTGTTAAAGTCTACAGGACACATTTCTCCAAAGGAAGAAAAACGGAGTATCATGAATTCTATGTGAATTACATCGAATCTCACTTTAGTTTTTATCAGAAAACTATTAATTGTTCATACAGATTAAGCTTTTCTAACCATTTTATTCACTAATGGTGGATGATTTTTAGTTTAAAATAAAAACATATTTGCTCTTCAGTCTCTGCTCCAACATTTACTCATAAATATCCTCCTCACACTCAGATGTTTTGTGTTTCAGACTGGTGTGAGTTCTCTCTGGATCCAAACTCAGCTCACAGACGTCTGCTTCTGTCTGAAGACAAACAGACTGTGAAACGTGGGGCAAAGTAAACGAGTATCCAGATCATCAGGACAGATTACTGACTCTGGAACAGGTCCTGAGCTCCACTGGCCTGAGGGGGCGCTGTTACTGGGAGGTGGACTGGAGCGGAGACTGGGGTTTTATAGCAGTGAGTTACAAAGGAATTAAACGCTGTGGAGAGGAGAGCAAGTTTGGAAACAATGATCAGTCCTGGAGTTTGAAATCTAGAAGAGAGTGTTCTGTGGGCACAACAAGAAGGAAACAAAGGTCTGTGATTGGATCAGCTTCTTTCTAGGGGGGCCAGAATCCTCAGGCAGAGTGGGCGTGTTCCTGATAGAGGCTGGAGTTCTGTCCTTCTATCAGATTCTCTCTGATGATAAACTGTCTCACATTCACACCTTCTCCTGCTGCTTCTCTGAGGAGCTGTTTCCCAGGGTTTGGACTGGAGTTCTGGTTCTTCTGTGCTGTGGTGAACCTGAACAGGTCTTCAGATGCCAAAGACTCTTCAAACTCCTCACAGATTCTAAACATTCAGTATCTCCAGTCTCCAGTCCATCACCTCCAACTCAGACTGAAGAAGTGTAAGTTGTTTTTTAAATGTACACATATTTGTAAGTTTCTTTAAACAGATCAAAGTTTTCCTCAGAGTCACATGTTTGTGTGACGTGTCTTGTCAAGTTATATTTACACAGGTTGTGAGTGTTTTTCTTCAGTGTGGACAAGAACCACAGAGTCTCCAGCCTGACTTATGAGGAACAGTGTCCGAGGGTGAGAGAGTAGAAAAGCCCCCTCATCCAGGTTTACAGTTTCAACTCAAGATTAAGTTGAATAATTCTGTCAAACTCTTTTATCTTATAGACTCGTTACTCAAAGTAGATATTTCAAAGTTTTAATTAATAATTCTGCTATACAAATAAATTAATTCACCATTTCAAATTTTTATTTTATTTTTTGTGTGTAAAAGTTAAATATTTAGAGCCAAGAGTTGACATTTTCAGCCGTTATCCTTAAAGCTGCACCACACGACCTGCAGCTGTCCAGTTTCCAGTCATACATTCAGAGTTCATTTATATTTAACTTTTCAACAGAAGTATTGAGTTCTATGTCGTATGTGCTACGCCCTCTACGGGCTTCGCTATTGGCTAACACTCGAGGCAGCGCCTCGCACCTGAAGCTCAAACAATGTGCCGCTCCAATCATGGGGACGTGGTTCCCCCACTGGCCGTATATAAGGCCCTGTCCACTATCGCTCGCCCTTCTTTTCACTCAGCACTTGAAGATCTCTTCACATGTTCTTTAAGAACGATTTACTCTCTACAATCAAGATTTGGGATTCGCCGTGCTCACCAGCTGAAGATTGTCACCCTCCGGTGTCGAGCACCGTGGGTACGGCAGATGTGAGACCCTCTTCTCCCCGAGGACCGTCTGTTTCCCTCTGCCTCTGTTGGCAGCACAACACAGGGATAAGACCGCCCCGTCTGCCGCTCGCTTCCCAGGGAGAAGCGAGAGTGGCGCCGTGGCTTCATGAGCCCCGAATCCCCGGAGCATCTCGGTCCGGACCCGGAGATGTCCGAGGGGAAGACGGTGCCTCCGGTCCGTGCTGCAGCCTTGCCGAGCAAGGCTCCAGCGCCTCCTTCCTCCGGATTGTCCCCCTATGAAGAAGACATGGCGTTCCTCTTCTCCCGCGGCTGCTGCTTGGCGCCAACACCGTGTGCTAGCATATCGGCCGAATCGCTGTGTGCTGGACTGGTGGCAGCGAGTCGGGGGCTCCATCCATCGGAGGTGAGACGCTCTGCAATGTCACACAAGCTTTTCGCCCAGCTGGGCGTAGGTCTATGTGCGCGGCACAGGTGGGCGGCAGACATCTCTGGCTGGGTCTGTCTTCCCTCTAGACCATGAGAAAAGCAGCTCGCCCGCTGCTTCGCTCTTCTGCTCGGGTCAGAAGGAGGAGGAGCCGCTCTTCCCCGAGACACGCTCTTGCAGCTGCGGCGTTCTGTTCCTCGGGCTCCGGCTCCCACAGATCAGGAGCGCGAGTCCGGAGCGGCGCGCTCCTTTATCTGGAGCTTGTAAGAGAGAGGAGAGGCTCTTTATGTTATGATTTAGAGTTACTTCTCACCATGCAACAGACACGCACTGGTAGCGTTTCTGTTGCTGTTCATGCTGGTGCTATAGCTCCGATGCTGGCTCCAGCTGTCCTGTCACTCTCATCCCCGCTGAGTGTCGCGGTGCGGATGAGTGCGTCAGGAAAGGGCAGAGGTTGACTGTGACCCCCCACTCTCGCCCAGGGAAGAAGACGTAGGTGAGAACCACGTACTTCACCACAGCCGCTGTCGTGAGGGCGGAGTTTCCAGCAGCTCAGATAGCTGTCCAGGGTAAGGACAGTTCTTTACCCACCGCTGCTGCTCTGGTAGCAGGGCACCGTGTTCTGCTCCTATCTGCGCTTGGAAAGCATGTGGGAAGAAGACAGGCTTCTGTGCATCATCTCCATTTACTCATCTTTTTATGTAGATGTTTTTTTTCCCGCTCCTCGCTCTGCTTTGAGGATGCGGATTTGTGTAGTGCAGGACCGTTTAGGGCGCGCTCTGATGCGCTCCCTCTCACAGGGTCACACATGCACGAGCAGCGGAGCTCCCATCACGTCTCCGCTCCCTCCCTGGTCAGTGCTGCGCAGCGACAGGGGACGCGCGCTCCACCTGTCCTGGCTGCGGACGGTCCCCCAGCTGGCATTGCTGTTGGAGTTACACCAAACGCCTTCTTGCGCTGTCCCGCAGCACGCAGGGGGCAAGTGCAGGCTCGTAGGGGTCGCGCATCGACGCGCTTCCCCTCGTGCTTTGGAGGAGAGTCTACAGTCCATAGATCCTCTCCTCTTACGGTTAGTGTAGCGCCGCGGCATCAGACGCCTGCTCGTCCCTTCCAGCATTAGGAGCAGGGGCAAGTCTGTGAGCGCTCGGCCTCTGCCCGGAGCTTGACAGCATCTCGGCGGAATGCTTGTCTATCTCCTCATTCCCTAGGGGAGGCGCAGACTGCGCGGGTGCGACGTTATGACCGGTTCTCGTTCGTACGTCCCTTACGAGCACCCCCCCCCCCCCCCTACGGACATAGTGGGCAGGCCCAAGCTTCTGGCTCCCGTCCCTCCTGCTACGATATGCAAGCGGAGAGAACGGAGAAAGTAACTGCAGTTCTATGAGTATGTGCATAGCCCTCCTCGGGCTTCGCTTTTGGCCTTTATCTACATGGAAGGCCGACATAGAACGGTTCCTACTCCCCGTACTTCTTGGTTGCCAAGAAGTGCGGCGGCATACGGCCCTTTTTGGATCTGCGTGTCTCCTCCTTCCTGTTACGTGGCGCAGGATTGGAGGTGCTAGCAGAGAGAGGAGAGAAAATGTAGTTACTTACGTAACTGTAGTTCTATGAGTTTGTGCGTAGTCCTCTACGGGCTTCGCTATTGGCCTCTATCTACATGGAAGGCCGACATAGAACGGTTTCTACTCCCCGTACTTCTTGGTTGCCAAGAAGTGCGGCGGCATACGGCCCTTTTTGGATCTGCGCGTCTCCTCCTTCCTGTTACGTGGCGCAGGAATGGAGGTGCTGGCAGAGAGAGCAGAGAAATTTTAGTTACTTGCGTAACTGTGGTTCTATGAGTGTGTGCGTTGCCCTCTGCGGGCTTCGCTACTGGCCTTTATCTACATGGAAGGCCGACATAGAACGGTTTCTACTCCCCGTACTTCTTGGTTGCCAAGAAGTGCGGCGGCATACGCCCTTTTTGGATCTGCGCGTCTCCTCCTTCCTGTTACGTGGCGCAGGAGTGGAGGTGCTGGCAGAGAACAGAGAAATCTTAGTTACTTACGTAACTGTAGTTCTATGAGTGTGGCATAGCCCTTTACGGGCTTCGCTATTGGCCTTTATCTACATGGAAGGCCGACGACATAGAACGGTTTCTGCTCCCCGTACTTCTTGGTTTCCACGGATGCATAGCCTAGAGGCCGTTTCGCATGCTGACCACACGACACCTGTTAAGTGTGTCAGTCTGGGCGATTGTCTGACTCTGTTAACCTCATGGATGCTTGCTTCCAGGTTTCCATTGTTTCGGAGCTCTGAAGGTTCCACCGCTTCTCCATGGCTAGGAGATGCCAGGAATATTGCTGACTCCCGTTTGGCTGTTCGCTGGCACTTGGAGAAAGTGCGTGGAGGCGGCGCTGGACCTGCTGCGTTGTATTGGAACCAGCCATTGGCTCATCCTGGCCTCCTCCCATCAGGAGGCTCAGGCTCACACAGAGGTGGTGCTGGATTACATCTTCAGGCTGGGCTTTGTGGTCAACAGACTGTGTTTGAAGGACGCAAGTCCGGTCCCATCAGATTCAATCGCTTCTCGGATTGATGGCAGTGGCCCAACCAGTGGTACAGCTGGCCTACTGCCCATGAGACGCCTCGGTGGTACTCCCGTCTCAGGTTGCACCCGGCGCACGACAGGAGGACATGGCTGAGGCCCCCAATGCCCGCACGGAAGGATATCCAGTTCTGGACCGTCCCGGTTCTTCTGAGCCAGGGTGTGCTGCTGGGTTGTGTCCCCCATTACACGGAGTTGTTCACAGATGCCTCCCTGTTAGGTTGGGGGGGGGTCTTGGACCAGTGCTCGACGGGCGGCACCTGGTCTCCGACGCCCAGCCACATCAATGTCCTGTAGATGGAGGCAGTGAGGAACGTTCCTGCACGTCCTGCACTTCAGAGCGGAACTGGAGTGACACCACGTCTTAGTCCGATCAGACAACACGACTGTGGTGGCTTATCTGAACAGACAAGGGGAACCAGATCTCCCTCGCTCCACAGGAGGGCGGCCTGAGATCTTTCTATGGCCATCACTCACCTCCTTTCCTTGAGGGCCCGGCACATCCCCGGCATTCTCAACGTAGGCGCGGACAGAATGTCCAGGAGCGGAGCAGCCCGCGGCGAATAGAGCCTAGCCCCTTGGGTGGCGGCGCAGGTTTGGCAACAGCTCGGCCACCCGGTGGCCGACCTGAAAACACTCTATGCCCCCTGTAGTTCTCACTCAGACCAGGGGACGAGCCTCCTCTGGGCGTCAACGCGTTGGCGCACCGACTTTGGCCGAGGGGTCTTCTTTATGCATTTTCCCCTCCGGCTCCTCCCTCCACTGCTCCACAGAGTCAGGAGAGACAGGCTACAAATGGCCCCGAACAGTCCAAGTGCCGGGTGGTACCCGGACTTGGTGTCCATGGCACAGGGGGACCTTGGCCCCTCCCGGACTCGCCAGACACGCTGACTCAGGCCCAATGATCCCTTTACTCACGTCCAATCCTAGGCCACAGGCTCTTGGTTTGGAAGCCGAGAAGGAAGGTGGTTAGGCTTAGGCCTCCCTTCTGCTGTAGTCTCGACTATTCAAGGAGGCCGTGCGCCTTCGACGTTTAGGGCCTACAGGCTATGATGGCAGTTGTTTGCCACATGGTGCACGGAGAGGTCAGTGGATCCCCTCTCCTGCACTATTCAGGAGGTCTTGGGTTTTTGTCAGGGTCTCCTGGCCAAAGGTCGATCGGCTTCGACCTTGGGCGTCTTTGCTGCGGCCATCGCTTTCGGCCGCATTGGTTTTTGGTGGTTTCCTGGCCCATAACCATCCTCTCGTTAAGCGCTTCTTACGGGGTGCGCTCAGTCCGAACCCACCCCCCAGAAGCTCTGCCGCCCCTTGGGAACTGCAGGTCTGTTAGAGGGCCTCTCGGGTCCACCTTTTGAGCCCCTGGATCGCGCTGAGCTCAGCTGCTTATCGTTTAAGACGTTTTTGGTGTCGCCTCTGCCAAGAGGGCAAGGGAATTATGCGTCCACTCCATCCACCCTTCTTGCATGTTCTTCAGCGGTGATGGAGGCTTGGTGGAGTTATGGCCGAACCAGGCTTTCCAGCCTAGGATGTCCAGGGTCATCCGCTTGGGACAGCGTTGTCATCCCCCACATGCGTCAGCGGAGGGTGAACGGTGTCACCTGTCATGTCCGGTCAGGGCATTTCGCCGCTTCCTGCACTGCACGGCTGGCTTCAGGTATTCTGACCAGTTATTTGTGGGTTTTGATGCGAAGGATCGAGGCACTGCTCTCTCTTCGCAGCGCTTAGCCCACTGGGTGTGCCAGGCGGGTCACATGACTGACGAGGCAGAGGGGCGTTCCCCTCCTGCACTCATCAGAGCTCGTTTACCCTGGTGTGTGGCCACCTCTACAGCTATCTTAGAGGGGTGCCCCTAGAGGAGATCTGTCTGGCAAACTCCTGGTCCTCCTTGTCGACGTTTGTGCAGTCATATCTGTTGGATGTGACAGTGCGGTCAGTGACTCATTTGGTCCTTTATCGCGGGCCGGATGAGTCGACATGAGGTGACGGCCTAAGGACTTTCCTCTTTGTTGGCGATGTGCCTCAGGCGTTTTTGGAGAGGCGACCTGCGCATTGCTTCCAGTTTCAGCGTCTTCTTCTGGAGGCTTTTGCCTGGGTGTTCTTGGCGCTCTTGGGAGAGGCGGCCTGTTCACCTTCGTTCGTACTCCTTCTGGATACTTTTGTGGTGGTGTCCTGGTGCTCTTGGGAGAGGCGACCAGTTCATCAATGCATTAGCACTCCTTCTGGATGCTTTTCTTGTGGTGACTTGGCGCTCTTGGGAGAGGCGGCCTTTCATCACCTTTGTTTCTTTTTCATGCGGGTGGTTGTGGCAGGTCCGGGCAGGACTATGTGCCTTCTCTCCATCCGGTTTCAACCTCGCCCGCTGCCTCTCTGTACTTGGTACGAAGTAGGTTTGCGGGTGCGCTCCAATCATGTATGCCTGCTGGGAGTACATTGATCCTACGGCCTTCGCGTAGGGTATGCCAATAGCGAAGCCCGTAGAGGGCGTAGCACATACGACATAGAAATCTTAGTTACCTAATGTAACTGTAGTTCTATGAGTATGTGCGTAGCCCTCTACCTGCAGGCCCAGCAGGCATGTCTTCCACTGTGCTAGAGTTCAAGAAGGGCGAGCGATAGTGGACAGGGCCTTATATACGGCCAGTGGGGGAACCACGTCCCCATGATTGGAGAGGTACATTGTTTGATCTTCAGGTGCGAGCGCTGCCTCGAGTGTTAGCCAACAGCGAAGCCCGTAGAGGGCTACGCACATACTCATAGAACTACAGTTACATTAGGTAACTAAGATATACAAGACTCTGAGAACCATAAACTAAGTGCTTGTCTTGTAAACATAAATATCTAAAGACGAATCTTTGTCAAGTTTCAAACATCTAAACCACATTGAGTCATGTTTCGAGGCTCACTTCTCTCTGTAGACTACAAGGTCTGACAGACTATTGCCTTGTCCACACTTGTCCAAGCTCAGATGTTTCAACACAAATATTTGTCCTAAATCAACATCGTCCACACGAAGCAGGAGTTTCACTGAAAACGAATATTTCTGAACCAGGTCTCAGAGTGAAAGATTTACAAACTCCGGTTTAGAGTCTTCGCAGTCACGTTGTATCCGAAACTTTTTTTCCACGATGACATCACTGCCCCAGAGTCACGTCTCATCTGCAGAATGTACTGACTTTTACTGTGACTGAGACATAAAGAAAAGAAAAAACATCCACTACAATCTCCATTAAATCCATTTTGAAGCTTTGTCCAAATCTTCCAAAGATTCTGAAGCATAAATCCACTTTCTGTGTCTCTTCTGTTTTAGATCCATGTTGTTCATTCACAATGTTTGATCAGTTTAAAAGAGTTCTGCGCTGAGTTTCTGAAACTTTACTGCACATGCTCAGTGTCATTTCTACTTCCTGTCTGTATCAGTGTCACAGCGCCACACTCTGGTCAGTTACAGACATTACATCGGCTTCAGGCTGGTTTTACTGATTCATGTGGACGCTCACAGATCCTGAAACAGCTCCATGCTTATGCAGATCTTTTTGAAACTTTCTTCGTTTTGTCTTTGTGTGGACGAGGCATCAGACTGAAAGCAAGGACCAGGATGAAAGATAGAAGACTTTCAAAAACACAAAATAATAAAAATTCCTCTTTCAGATAAAATCACTGAAAAAACTGTTTGAGATACAAAATGAACACAGAACAAATACGAATCGAAGTAAAGCTTATTAACTCAGTGAAATGTCTCCCAAAAGTCGTGACAGTATTATTGTTTGATTGGTTGCAAACTCACCTGAAGCTCATAAAAGAATCTAGTAGAAGAGACAGCTCCAGACTCACCACTGAGGCAGAACAAACCTAGGATTGGTGCTAAAACATGAGCTACTCTCAAGAAAACTAACTTTGCTGTTTAAACATGTTTTTAGAGTTTGTATTATCAGATTTTTTTCAAGACATAAAAGTTTGACATATTCCACTTTATGAGTCATAAATATTTGACTTTCTGAGCTGAGCTACAAAAATATTGAACTTTTCTCTGATGTTCACATATTTCAGATGCACTGATGTATTTAGACCATGAATTGAACTACATCAAATCTAATGATCAGTTTGGCAGTTTTACATTAGAACATCATTTAAACTCTTCTTACAACTTTCAGATGTTTTGTGTTTCAGACTGGTGTGAGTTCTCTCTGGATCCAAACTCAGCTCACAGACGTCTGCTTCTGTCTGACGACAAACAGACTGTGACTCATGTGGAAAAGTACAACGACTATCCAGATCATCAGGACAGATTCAGAGACTGGGAACAGGTCCTGAGCTCCACTGGCCTGTGGGGGCGCTGTTACTGGGAGGTGGACTGGAGCGGAGACTGGGTTTCTATAGCAGTGAGTTACAAAGGAATTATTCGCAGAGGAATGAGCTGGGAGAGTATGTTTGGATACAATGATCAGTCCTGGAGTCTAGAGATCAGCAGAGGAGAGTGTTCTGTGTGTCAAAAAGAAAATAAAACAAAGGTCTGTGATTGGATCAGCTCCTCAGGGGGCGTGTCCTCAGACAGAGTGGGCGTGTTCCTGGACTCAGAGGCTGGAGTTCTGTCCTTCTATCAGATTCTCTCTGATGATAAAGTGTCTCACATTCACACCTTCTCCTGCTGCTTCTCTGAGGAGCTGTTTCCAGGGTTTGGACTGAAAAATGTCTGTTCCTCTGTGACTCTGGTGAAGATGAACAAGACCTGAAGTTCTGTCAGAATATGGACTGAACTGTGAGGCAGAACCAGGACTACTGTAAATCATGTTGTGTTGTTATAAAGTGTCTTCTGTAGGTATTATATTTTATTTTACCTTTAAGATCACCTCTGGAGCAGAAGAAAACAGCGCCACCTGCTGTCAGACTGAAGAAATGTGACAGAAGAGACTGTCAGGTTTATTAAACTGTGGATCATAAACTAAAGAGTTTAATTAGTCCAGGGGTCGGCAACTTTTCATGTTCAAAGAGCCATATTGGACCAAAAAACACAAACTAAATCTGTCTGGAGCCTTATATAAGCCTTACAATTACTGCTGTAAGTGTCTATATCAGCTTTATCAACCTGTTATCAAAATAAGTCGCTACAAATGTAAAATGAGTTTTCATGATTACTGTATTACAGTAATATAACTCACTCTGGAGTCACAAGCCAAAATACACATATTAGGAGGAAAAAAAACGTGGCACTTTTTGCGGTAAATGAATGACATAATTCGACACCACGAACAGACGCAGGACACGTTTGTCAGTCTCGCTCCTGTTTGAGACTTTTTTGACACAGATATTGCTCAGAGGCCAAGGAACGCTGACATGAGGCAAAACTACAGATCAAAACACGACTAAACTCTGCATAAAACAGCTTTTATATTCTCACTAAATCATCTGCAGTAAGTATTGTGTCCATTTGGCGTTGGAGCGATGTGACTGAAGCTCTTACCTGAGACAAAGTTCCACACTTCTTTTTCCTCTAAATCCAGCTGATTTTGCCCAAACTCTGCGTGTTATTTCCGTGCCTTCGCGCATAAAAAACAGTCTTTCATTCATTCCTCGGTAAAGTTTTCCTCTGCGCTGCTTCTGCCGTTGATCTGTGACTGTTCATCGTCTGTGAACAGCTTTCAACGTTTTATTATCTCCCTGGTTACAATAAAACTGACGCATTTGCAATGAAAACAAATGATTCGGTTCAAAAACTGTTGAATCCTGTGTTCTATCGTTCTGTTTCCCTTTTCGACCCACCTGCCGTTTGGTTTGTTTACAACAGAAAACACGTATCGCCAGGTTATGAAGTAAATCTTCGTTGACAGAAATGTTGAAATAAAATATTCTTCACATTTTTACAGCATTGGAAAACTTAAAGAGTGTGACATATTTTCCTCCAACGAAAATTCTATTAAAACAATAAACATATTCTTATAATTTGTCACTTTTATTATTTTTGAACAAGCTCCAGGGCCACTAGGGGGCACTAAAGAGCCGCGGGTGTCCGACCCCGAATAAGACACTGAAGCTTTTCTGTAGAAATAAAACATACATTAATAATCATAATTCTTTGATTCCTTCCTTGTTCTTTGATTTTTAAGGTTTAAAACGATGTGTTTTATTACAATCTGATTCATATTCAGGAGAAATGAACCGAATAAAGACACAAACTGAAGACATGTCTAAATGTAAAGTTATCGTTTGACTTTTGACCCTCAGAAAATGACACAGCATCACTTTAATACTTTATTAATGTGGACTAAACTGTCATGCCTGTGCAGTCTGTTTTAGAGGCAGCACAACTTATACTCTGCAGATATTAGACTGTGGCACAAACCTGAGACTCTGTTGCCCACAACAGTCTATGACAGAATCATCCTCCTGGTTTAATTTCCTGTTCATGTCACATTCCTGTTTATGCTTCTGCATCAGAGTTTAGCAGGTCCGACAGGTTTATCCACGCCTGAGACGACACAAATAATACACACAACACTTCTGCAGGAAACAGGTAAGAAATCCTCTCTTATCTACGTTTGTCTGAGATACAAGAAAAATATAATAATGGACATGACAAATATCTACAGTCATTTGTAGGACAGATTAAACAGTATGTCATATAGTTGTGTATAAGTGTGTTTGTGTAACTGAATGTTGGTCTCAGACTTGTTGTAATAAAAGAATGTGTTCTGAGTGAGTCGGAGCTGTTTGTGGCTCCAGACAAAGTGAGTCTGTGGAATCTTTTCTTTCATCAGTGGTGAGTCTTTCTCTTCTCTCATCTGTCTCACTTTAAAGCTGCACTAAGGCACTTTTGTCTCTGTTTGATGTCGTTAAGTCTCTGTGACGGTCACACAGGGATTATCAGCTCTGTGCTGCCTCCTGCTGGAAAAACCTGCCTCTTTATCTGTGTATTTGGCAGCTTAAAGATGTTTTTGACTGGACTTTAACCGTGTCGGGGAAGTTACTTTGAAGAAACTATAGTTATTATTTACTACTTTTACTTTATGCTTCATTTGTATTTAAACTAAAGTAAAAAATAAAAGCTGCTTAAACAGGATCAATTACACTGAATGAACAATAGAAATGAGTCAAACCTGGTTCCAGCTGCAGATCTCAGTGTGTTTTACAGAATATGTTTGTTTTGATGGTTTCATTCATCAGTTTGTGATGGACTGTTGTGACTTTCCCACAGTTTCTTGTTTTAATTTACATTTTCATTTCATTAAACAAAGAAGCTTCTATGTGTGAGCTTCACAGACTCACATGACTTTGTTTTAAACAGTTTCACTTTAGTCTGATGTTAGTCTGGTTTAAAGAAACAAAAGGTGTTTATCTGAAAAGTTCTGTTTTCATCTTTAAAGCTGCGAGACCTGATTTTCATGCTGCAAAACAGAAACTATTCATATTCATGTACTTTTAAGTCCTTGGCTGCATCACTGAACTGAACATTCTAAAGCACTTACTAATTAATAATTTAGTAATGACTCACATTTTAATGACTTATATCTGTTAACTTTTTAAAATATATATATTTTTTTTATTAAAAGAGCTAAATAAAAAAAAAAAAAAAAAACTTACTGTAAGTGAAATGAGCTTTTGCAGTGGAATTGTCCAAACTGAGACTTTTAAGAGACATGTCATCATCAGACAGACTTCTGAGTGTGAGCTTCTCAAAGGTTTTGCTGATTGTAGTCCGGTGTTTAATCTTTTCTCCTAGGTTGGTTTTCCTCTTTCTTTAAAAGCGGCAGGACTGATTTTCACGCTGCAAAACAGGAAGTATTAAAATCTGTCCAATCACGTTCTTGCTCCCACAAATCCTTCTGCACGTTGTTCATATTCACAGACATTTATGTTTTTATGGACCCAAGCACAGCCAATCAGAGCGCTGCATTCTGATGTGTATAATAATGACAACTTTTTATTTTCCCTCAGCGGTTCTGCTAAAGACTCGTTCCCATATGTGACCTTTAACCCTGCCACAAACTTCTGCATTACACCAAAAAAACAAGAATTATTAGAGCTGCAAACTTCTGTGAAGTATTATTGATCCAAACATGTGTTAAACTGCCTGATGAATCGTAGAAGCTGTGTGAGTGTTTTATATAGATAACTGTTGGAGGAGTTTGTCTGAAGCTCGTCTGTTTGACCCAAATGTGTTTCAGATGGAGCTTTTTCTTTTTCTTCTGCTGCTGCTGTGGACGTCTGCAGGACACGAGCCAGGTGTGTACTGCCCCCTGCTGACTGCTCCTGTAGCTGTAAAAAGATCCTTAAGTGTTGTAAGCCAGCTCACCTTTTTCTGGTGGAGAACCATGACCTGAAGCTGACTTCTGTCCCAGCCACTTCACACTCAACTCAAACCATCCCAGTGAATGAGACAGGTCCTAGTTGTTGGAAACAGCCCCGATAGAAATCCAGCTTTTGAATGTCTTTTTTGATTTTATTCAAATATGATTTAACCTACAACTTCAAAACTAGCTGTAAGTAAGTAAGTAATCTTTATTTGTACAGCGCATTTCACAGACACAGAGTCACAAAGCTTCACAGTGAGATGAACCCCTCCCCTCCTCACTCAGTGACAGTAAACTGCCCTGGGGCAGCTCAGCAGAGGCGATTCGCCTCAACCTCCGACTATCACCAAGTGTTCCCTAACATGCATGTTATCAGTTGGTGGGGAAACCGGAGTGCCCGGAGGAAACTCACCCAGACACGGGGAGAAACATGCAAACTCCACACAGAAAGGTCCTGGGCCTGAGCGGAAATCGAACCCACGACCTTCTTACTGTGAGGCCAGAGCGCTATTCACTCTGCCACCGTGCCGCCTGTGCACACCCTCACAGTGTTGACGATTTTGTGGTGATGACAAAACGTAACCAGAGTAGTGGCGTTTCACCTAGGGCTCTCGGCGTCGCACTGTCCCCTCAGAACGATTTTTTCTGCGGGCTGCTACAGATTGGCTGCTTTTATTCAGAAGATGACATTTGTAAGAAAACACGACCTCGGAACAATTGGGGCTAACCCTCTGTCAGTATCATTTCCATTCTAAAAAAAAACAACCCCGCGTAAGTCTAACTTTAGATAACTGTTTACGCTCAGATGCTAGTTTCAATGAACTGTGTGCGGTCTAGGCTGAACTTTTTGAGTTGCTGATTATTTTGTTTGGATTCTAGATACATTGCAGGTAATTATTGCTGGATAATTTGCACTTCTCCATCATTGTTGTATTTTGAAAATGAAATAAAGCGCTTGTTTGTTTGTAGGGCATTAACTATCATACATTTTTTTAGATATATATGGTGTCCAACCAAAAGCAAACATATGTCTCCCTCCTAGAGTCAAAGATAGCCTTTTGATCACTAGCCCCAATACAACATTATTACTGTGCCATAGCATTTCATAACTGGTACTATACAGTAAACATTATATTTAAGGGACACAAGTGCTACATGTTCTCGACCCAAAGCTGCCGAGATGTGACTCTCTCGTCTTCTGTGGTGAACTCCCACATGTTTCTGATCCGTGGAGCTGTGAGCAGGTCCACACCAGCTCACTCCACTTCATACGACACACCCCCTGCTTGTCCTCACACCCTAAAGACCAACGCACACAGGGACACTCTGCCGCGTGGCAAATTGGGCGCCACCGTTAATTTCTATGAATGTACACACACCGGGCTCGCAGCGGCGCTTTACAATGTGCTGTGATTCGGTTTTGTTTGTTTCTGTCGCGACGCCTCTCCAGGAAATGACCCTGTCGGCACCCGTAGTTTCTTCTTCTATGATTTAAATAAAGTATAGTAGTTGGCGGTTTTGACTTGTCGGCGCTATTTCGTTAAGAATGATGAACGAGGAATGTCTTTCATTATTTAAGACAAAATGATCATATTACTCACTCATTACGACCGCAGATCGGCATTTGGTGAGTGTTGAAGCTTGGTCTGGCGCATGGCAAGTGACGTGCCACGGCGCGCCGCGCTTTGGTGTGGGTTGGCCTTAACTTGACTCCTTGTCTCCTCACTTGTCTCCTCACTTGTCTCCTCACTCGTCTCCTCACTCGTCTCCTCACTCGTCTCCTCACTCGTCTCCTCACTTGTCTCCTCACTTGTCTCCTTGTCTCCTCACTCGTCTCCTCACTTGTCTCCTCACTCGTCTCCTCTCTTGTCTCCTCACTCGTCTCCTCACTCGTCTCCTCACTTGTCTCCTCACTTGTCTCCTCACTCGTCTCCTCACTTGTCTCCTCACCGTCTCCTCACTTTCTCCTCTCTTGTCTCTCTTGTCTCCTCTCTTGTCTCCTCCTTGTCTCCTCTCTTGTTCTCTCTTGTCTCCTCTCACTTGTCTCCTCACTTGTCTCTCCTCTCCTTGTCTCCTCATTGTCTCCTCAGTCAGTCTCAGTGTCCTGTGTCGTCATGGAGACCTGTGTCCTTCCCTGCAGCTTTGAAGGTTCTGGCATCGATCTAATCCGTTGGTCAAAAACCGAGGAGAACTTGGTGGCTCACGCTCGTGAGCAGGCACAGATCTGATGGATATGCAGGACCCGCCCTTAGGGGCGCACTTCTGTGTTTCCAGAGCTGATCTCAGGAGGAAACACGTCTCTGCAGCTGACACAGGTGAAGTATCTGACCAGGGAACATATCTGTGTCAGGTCTTCACCACTGCCACTGAAGCAAAGAAACTCGTTCATCTGAGAGTGGAAGGTAAGATCTGTGGACAGAGGAGGCTTCAGGTCCTTTCTGGTCCTGCTCAGATTCTACTCAGGTCTTTCTCTCTCCAGGTCCTGTCCGGTCGCTGCAGATGGAGTTTAAAGGAGACGTTCTGACCTGCAGCTCTGAGAACATTTATCTTGTACCCAGAGTGACCTGGACTCCTGACTCCTCCCACCAAACTCCCCTTCAGCTGCAGCAGAACCAGCTCTTCTCCATCAGCAGCTCTCTGACTCTGAAGCTCCGCCCACCTCAGCGATTCACCTGCAACATCAGCACAGAGCACAGCTGGAAGAGCGCCACCTACAGCTTCAACTGTGAGTCTGCTCCTGTCTCTTGTAACTCTAACCAAACAGATGCTTGGTTAGGACTAAAGTATTGCAAATGAGGTGCATATGACAGACAGAAGAACCAGATTCGTTATGGGAGCTTGTCTCCAGTCTCCGGTTGTGCTATCACATGTCATAAGACATATCAGCGTGTTGCTTATCAGCAATGTCAGCTGGGCTCAATGGAGACATTACCAAAGAAGCGAACTGCTTGTCAGCTGTGAAGTTGTCTGGTAGGCTGTCAGAGGACATTGACAATAAATGGACGAGAATATGGTCTGCATCAGGAGCACTGCAAATGAGATGGTGGTCAGAAAGAGCTTGTGCAGTATGTTGATCAATGGTTATGACTTTGGAAGTGTCCAGATGATGTTCTGCAAATCTGATGATTTGTTCTTTTTCTTTTTCTGACAACAGGTCAGTAGTGAGTTTGCCGTCGGTCTGCGAGAAAGAGCATCTGTGTCTGTGTTTTTGCCTTCCAGCTCTGTAAATGATCTTGAACGAGTATGTTGAGAGTGCAGATAACCAGCGGTAGCTTGTTGCGTTGAGTTTGGCTGAAGTGAGGAGGGAGGTCAGATTACTGTCGGTCACCACGGTGACAGATGTGCGTACAAGTAATCCTGAATTTTTCAGTGACTGTAAGGGGAGTCACTGAAAAAGTCACAGAGTACAGCACCGAGCTCAGTGGCACTGGCGTCAGTGTGTACCAGGAAATGTTTCTTCGGGCCAGCGAATGCAAGCACTGGAGCCAAGGTAAGTTTCTGTTTTATGGTTTCAAAGGCTTCTTGACAAGCTGACATCCAACAACCCCAAACGGTTCCTTTGGATTGAGGTATTGTGCAGGGTTGGCCAAGGGTTGAGTTTCTTTGTGATGGAGGATATCTGGCAGTGAGTTCATGGAGAGCTTTACAATGTGAGAATAATCTTGAACAAATCTCCTTTAATAACCAGAAAATCCAAGGAATGATCTGAGTTCTTTGAGGTTTTTTGGAATGGGCCAGGATCTCAAGGCTTAAACTTTATCAGGATCAGTTTCAACGTCGTTTTTTGACACAATATGTCCAAGGTAGCATATAGAGGTTTAGAAGAAGCTGCACTTTTTTACGAAGAGCTTCAGTTTGAATTGTTTGTTTCCAAAAACCAAGTGGGCACACGAAAGCTGTTTGTTTTATCCTGTTCATCCATTTCGATTTGATAGTAAACGGATTTCAAGCCCAAAATTGAGAACCACTGAGATCCTGTAAGTGCTGTAAATGTGTCTTCAATTTTGGGAAGCGTGTAAGCATCTTTTATTGTTTGCAAATTAAACTTCCTGTAATCAATACAGAGCCTGACACTTCCGTTTTTCTTCCTCACGACAACAATCGGCGAGGCGAAAGGAGAGTCGGATTCTCGAATGACACCGGGTTCAAGCAATTCTTGCAGATGTTTCCTCATGGAGTCAAGATCTTGAGGTGTATCGGTCGAGGTCTCTGTTTGATTGGCGTTGAGTCGAGGAGCTTAATTTGATGCTTTACTTTGTCTGTTCTGCCAAAGTCCAGGTTATTTTTAGCAAAAACCTCAGAGATTCTGTTCAGTTTTTGAATGATTCTGCTCCTCCACTCAGGAGTGAGTAATCAAACAGTTGCTTTGATGGAGTGGTGGATATGGACTGTGTAGTGTGTTGTGAAGCACAGGACACAGACTGGAAGGCACTGATTTCAGCAAGCATGGCACGAGCAGTAAGATTACATCATGGTCTGTTTCGTTGGTAACAGGTACGGCAGGAGGACTAGATGATGACTGGAGAAGTCGACAAGACAGGACTGGATCATTAACCACCAGGTAGGTGAATGATGTGGGGTGTTCAACCATGACTGCTTTTTCTGTTTGCAGGGAGTGAGCAACAGCAATGCCTTCAAGTAGAATTGTCTTATCGGCTAGAACAATTTGAGGAGTGGCACCGTTGAGCTTCACTACTCCATGATGGTCTTCTCTGTTCATTTTGTGTCTGTAAGGACCTGGAGAACAGCACGTAACCATAGGGAACTGGATGGAAATCTGGAGTGGTTCTGTATGGACAGTGTAGACGATGTCCAGAGTGTTGGTACCGATCAGGACAAAGGGCTGATGACTCTTTACATGAGGCACCACCAAAGCCAAAGTTGCACATCAACTGGAGCACCGAGGAAGTCAGGAGGAAAAGTGATGTCAAGGTTGATGTAGCCCACATAAGGGACTGCTTGACCATTGGCTCCTTCAACTTTAAGGAGGTCGTTCAGAGGTTTGAGTTGGTGGTCAGAGAGATTTGCATTGAAAAATGATTCCAGAACGGTGGTGACTTGTGAGCCCTTATCCAACAGACAATTTATTGGAGTGTTCTTGATGATGACTTACGTTGTACATTTGGTACCATCAGTCCCCTTGGCAGTGAGTGCAGTGTTGTTTGGGACACTGAGTCGATGAAGTCTCTGTTTGTCGCAAAGGAGAGATCAGTTTCAGTTTGACTGTTTCTTTTGATTATTCCGTTCCCATTGTGCTTGTCTTTGTCTGAGTTGTAGTTTCTTTAGCTGCACTAGTGCTGAGTTGGCCGATTGGTTGCATGTTGTAGCGATGTGACCATCCTCACCGAAACCCTGGTCTTGGTCGAGTGTTCTGGGGTTTAGGCGATTGGAAAGGTGGTGCACTGCTGCATTTGCCAGTCCTGGAGGTCGGATTGATCTAGGCGAGAAGCGTGGACATTTGTTGCTGCAGTTTCTCCATCAGTTTTTTCAGGTCATTGATGGAAGTAGTGCTGGAGATTGAGAATGGAGATTTGCACGCTGCTTTGTTGAGCTGATGTGCTGCTTCATCAGACTCTCCTTTGACTGTTGCCTGTCCTTTTCTGTTCTGAAAAGGAGCAGCAATTCAGAAAATGCTGGAGGATTGTTTCTTCTTGTGTTCAAGCTATACAACTTGCTGATCATTTCATTGTCCAGCACCCTCTGCAGAACTGTTTGAATAGGTGCTTATGGATGTCACTCGCAGCAACTCCAACTCGCTTGACAACGGTGTTCAATCCCAGCAGCAGGCATTGAAGGAGCTGGATGGTTTCTCGCCTTGATTCTGCAGTGTGTTCAGAACTATACAAACAATTCTTCCCCATCCTCCACCATGGAGTAAACAGAGTCCAACACTCTCAAGTACAGTAGATGTATGACAATATATCAGGTCTCTGGCCCTTCGTAACATCGGCCGCTGGTGAGAGAAGACTTTCGATTATTTTTTCTGATGACATGCAGTGTGGTAAATTGACTTCAGCCAACAGCAGTTCCACATGAGATCGCCAACTTTCATAATTTCTTTCATTTGATGGCTTCCGCTCCGGCTGGGACAGCAGTTTCAAAATCAAGTAACGCAACGCAAAACTTGAGATCAGGATCGGAAACGTGCGTATACTGCAGTAAGTTCTCGAATGGCAGAACCAGATTTGTACTCAGTGATCAGGTTTTTATGAAGCAAAGATGTCAGATTAACAGTTATCCATTTGTATTTATTGCACTGTTTCAATACATCTAATATTTCATTGTCTGTAATTGTGTGAGTTACACCAGAGACAACAACACAGTTCATCAGATACAACCCTGATTGTTCCATTCACCAAAAACACAATATTGCCCAAAACAATGCTCATACTGTGTAACAACAGTTCATTCCCGACATAAGCTCCTGGCTAGCTCGCCACGTGTAACTCTAACTAAAGAAATGCTAGGTTAGGACTAAGTATTGCATTGGGGTGCATATGACAGACAGAGAACAAGAGTTGTTATGGGAGCTTGTGGGAATGAAAACACAGTAGACAGAAATACATTTAAATACAAGTATTGAAAAATAGAAATAGTAGAAAAAGAAAGTGCAAACAATAACAAATAAATAAATATTTAAAGTAAATGTGGCAAAAGGCCACATAACAAAAAAACAATATTCAATAGACCCTTTTTTGATTTTTAATTGTTCAAAGTTCAAGTCAAAAGTTCTTTGAAAGTTTTACTTTCATTACGCAATTCTCTCTGTCTGTGTCTCTGTCTCTGTCTCTGCTCCTGTCTCTGTCTCTGTCTCTCTGCTCCTGTCTCTGTCTCTGTCCCTGTCTCTGCTCCTGTCTCTGTCTCTGTTGTCTCTCTGTCTCTGTCTCTGTCTCTCTGTCTGTGTCTCAGTCTAACAGGTGTACATGTGTCCTCAGCTCCAGTGCAGATGTCTCAGATGTGAGTCTCTCCTGCAGCAGTTCTTCTTCTGCTCGTGTGAAGAGTCTGAAGTGGACTTTTAACTCTCTTGAGACCATCCTGACTCAGACAGGAGCAGATGTGAGCTACCAGCGACACCTGGAGGCCGTTTGTGGAGCGAGTGTCAGAGTCAGGTGACCTGAGTCTGAAGAACCTGAGCTCAAAGCACCAGGACTTTATCTGTGTGAAGTCCACACACAGCAACACGTCCACTTCAGCAGGACTCAACTGGGACAAGAACCAGGTGAGTCTGGACCAGGTGAGTCTGGACCAGGTCTGGACCAGGTATGGACCAGGTGGGACCAGGCTGGTGAGGGAGGAGTGTGTGACAGGGTTTATCAGATCTGGTGGACAAAGTTAGAAGACGTAGGTAAAACTGGAGTCTGTGTCTGTGGATGATTCACTCAAGGAGGAGGATGTACAGGATGAAAAGGAGAGGGCCAAGGACTGAACCTTGGGGTACACCTTGAGTGAGGAGAACTGGTGTCTGTGGTTGAGGTACAAAGTGAACCAGGAGAGGGCAGTGTGAGTCATATTGCATAACAGCAGATTGTGTATCAACAATATCAGTATCTGTCTGATGCTGTGGGAACAATCACAATCAAATGGTCGAGTGGAGAGTGTGTCTGACTTTGGTTTGAACAGATCACAAAGGCCTTAGTTTGAGCTCAGACTTTTACACCTAACTCTTGCTTTCACTACAAATACATGATATTAACATTAGAGCGCAGACAAATGTGAGGTATCCCTGGACTAAGCTTTGTGAATATTATGTTTCTAGAGTATTTGGTTAGAATAAGTTGTTACCTCAGAAGCCTGATCATGTTAAAGGTTTAGTGTCATTGTTATTCTCACTTCTCACACGTTAGTCGCTCGTTCACTTTGTTGCGTTGCCTCTCAGCTGAAGTTGTGCCACAGCTCTTTGCCTGCATGTCCGTGCCCCTCCACATAAGTTTAGCAGTAAAATCATTATCGCGTCCTATGTGAACTCATTATAAGACTTCATGCCATGCATTCAAACTGCTTAACACGCAGATCCAAGTTGTTTACTGTTTACATGTTATTCTTGAATGATTAGACCTAATATTTACAGCATTTTATCTGCAGAATCTGTCACTAAAATGGAAAGACAACGGGAAACAGTTCAGTAACTGACTTACATTCACAGTAAAATCTTTGTGTTTTGTCCCTCTGGAGAAGAGCCTGGTTCCTCTGTTGCTGTTGTGGTTGGAGTCATAATGTTTGTCCTTCTCCTGGTCGTCGCAGGAGCCGTTGTTTTCTTCCTGTGGAAACGTAAAAGGAGCAAAGAGGTGAGTTTTCCTCTGACACAGACTGATCCAGCTGTGACTCTGACCTGCTCCACTACAAACACAAATAATAAACTCTCTTTTCAGAACCAAACCCTCCAAACTCCAGGACCAGAAGAACAAGAACTGTAAGTGTGTAACTTTAACTCCAAACAGGCTCCTCTGACCTCTGACCTCTGTCTTCATTCCTAGATTACCTGACGACAGTAGAAAAGCTTCTTCTCTTGAGCGCAGACTGCAGGAGGCTTTAGGACCTTTGTCTGAGGATGAGTCTCAGAAGGTCCAGGCTTACCTGCAGGACCAGAGTTTGATGGGAGAGTTTCAGATCCTTCACAGTAAAGATGTAGAAAAAGATGGTCTCATTAAAAGTCTTCTTCATGTTTATGGTGAAAACAGCTTCACTGTGACTCAGAGGCTCCTGGAACATCTGCAGAGGAACAAAGAGGCTGAAGGTAAAGACACACTCTGGAACTTAGCTTCAGAAACAAGACCTTCTGTGTGAGAAACCATGAGGTAATGTGTCAGTCAATCCATCCATTTTCTTCCGCTTTATCCGGGGTCGGGTCGCGGGGGCAGCAGTCTGAGCAAGGACGCCCAGACTTCCCTGTCCATACACACCTCCTCCAGCTCTTCTGGGAGGATCCCGAGGCGTTCCCAGGACAGTCGAGAGACATAGTCCCTCCAGCGTGTCCTGGGTCTTCCCCTTGGCCTCCTCCCAGTGGGACATGCCCGGAACACCTCACCAGGGAGGCGTCCAGGAGGCATCCGGTACAGATGCCCGAGCCACCTCAGCTGGCCCCTCTCGATGTGGAGGAGCAGCGGCTCTACTCCGAGTTCCTCCCGTGTGACTGAGCTCTTCACCCTGTCTCTAAGGGAGCGCCCAGCCACCCTGCGGAGGAAACTCATTTAGACTCTTGTATCTGTGATCTTGTCCTTTCGGTCATTACCCAAAGCTCATGACCATAGGTGAGGGTTGGAACGTAGATTGACCGGTAAATCGAGAGCTTTGCCTTTCGGCTCAGCTCCTTCTTCACCACAACGGTTCGATACAGCGACTGCATCACTGCAGACGCTGCACCGATCCGCCTGTCAATCTCACGTTCCATCCTTCCCTCACTCGTGAACAAGACCCCGAGATACTTGAACTCCTCCACTTGAGGCAAGGACTCTCCACCCACCTGGAGAGGACAAGGCACCTTTTTCCGGTCGAGAACCATGGCCTCGGATTTAGAGGAGCTGATCTTCATCCCAGCCGCTTCACACTCGGCTGCAAACCGTCCCAGTGCATGTTGCAGGTCCTGGTTTGAAGAAGCCATCAGAACGACATCATCTGCAATCAGCAGAGATGTGATCCTATGGTCTCCAAACTGGACACCCTCCGGACCATGACTGCGCCTAGAAATTCTGTCCATAAAAACAATGAACAGAACCGGTGACAAAGAGCAGCCCTGGCGGAGTCCAACATGCACTGGGAACAGGTCTGACTTACACAGCTCCTGCTCCGGTCGTACAGAGACCGAACCGCCCTGAGCAAAGGGCCCTGGACCCCAGACTCTCGGAGCACTCCCCACAGGACACCACGAGGGACACGGTCGAATGCCTTCTCCAAATCCACAAAGCATATGTGGACTGGTTGGGCAAACTCCCATGAACCCTCGAGCACCCGATGGAGAGTGTAGAGCTGGTCCAGTGTTCCACGGCCGGGACGAAAACCACACTGCTCCTCTTGGATCCGAGGTTCGACTATCGGTCGAAGTCTCCTCTCCAGCACCCTGGAGTAGACCTTACCGGGGAGGCTGAGGAGTGTGATTCCTCTGTAATTGGAACACACCCTCCGGTCCCCCTTCTTAAACAGAGGGACCACCCCGGTCTGCCAGTCCAGAGGTACTGTCCCAGTTTGCCACGCGATGTTGCAGAGACGTGTCAGCCAAGACAGTCCCACAACATCCAGAGACTTGAGATACTCAGGACGGATCTCATCCACCCCCGGAGCCTTGCCACCGAGGAGCTTATTGACAACCTCAGTGACTTCAGCTTGGGTGATGGGTGAGCCTCCTCGAGTCCTCAGTCTCTGCTTCCTCATCGGAAGACGTGGCGGTGGGATTGAGGAGACCCTCAAAGTATTCCTTCCACCGTCCAACAACATCCCCAGTTGAGGTCAGCAGCTCTCCACCTGCACTGTAAACAGTGTTGGTGAAGCACTGCTTCCCTCTCCTGAGGCGTCGGACGGTTTGCCAGAATTTCTTTGAGGCCGACCGATAGTCCTCCTCCATGGCCTCCCCGAACCTCTCCCAGTCCCGAGTTTTTGCCTCTGCGACCGCACGAGCTGCGGTACGCTTGGCCTGCAGATACCTGTCACTGCCTCAGGAGTTAGTCAAGCTAACAGGGCTTTGTAGCACTCCTTCTTCAGCCTGACGGCATCCCTTACTTCCGGTGTCCACCACCGGGTTCGGGGATTGCCGCCACGACAGGCACCTGAGACCTTGCGACCACAGCTCTGAGCGGCCGCATTGACAATGGAGGCCGAGAACATGGTCCACTCAGACTCAATGTCCCAGTCTCCCCCGGGAGCTTGGAGAAGCTCTCCCGGAGGTGTGAGTTGAATGCCCGTCTGACAGAGGACTCGGCAAGACGTTCCCAACAGACCCTCATGATACGTTTGGGTCTGCCAAGTCTGTCCGGCTTCCTCCTCTGCCAGCGGATCCAACTCACCACCAGGTGATGATCGGTTGACAGCTCCGCCCCTCTCTTAACCGAGTGTCCAAAACACGCGGCCGAAGGTCAGATGACACGACGACAAAGTCGATCATCGACCTCCGGCCTAGGGTGTCCTGGTGCCACGTGCACTGATGGACACCCTTGTGCTGGAACATGGTGTTCGTTATGGACAAACTGTGGCTAGCACAGAAGTCCAATAACAGAACACCGCTCGGATTAAGATCGGGGGGGCCATTCCTCCCGATCACCTCTCTCCAAGTGTCACTGGCGTTGCCCACGTGGGCGTTGAAGTCCCCCAGCAGAACAATGGAGTCCCCGGTGGGTGCACTACTCCAAGAAGGTCGGGTACTCTGCACCGTTGTTTGGCCCGTAGGCTGCCACAACGGTGAGAGACCTGTCCCCGACCCGAAGGCGCAGGGACGCGACCCTCTCGTCTACCGGGGTGAACTCCAACACATGGCGGCTGAGCTGTGGGGCTATGAGCAGGCCCACACCTGCTCGCCGCCTCACACCATGGGCAACCCCAGAGAAATGGAGCGTCCAGCCCCTCTCGAGGGTAATGGTTCCAGAGCCCAAGCTGTGCGTGGAGGTGAGGCCGACTATATCTAGTCGGAAACGCTCAACCTCCTGCACAAGCTCGGGCTCCTTCCCCGCCAGCGAGGTGACATTCCATGTCCCAGCGCCAGAGACCGTGTGCATGGCCTGGGTCGTCCGGGGACCTCTCCCCGACCACCGCCCAAAACACACTGCACCCGTCCCCTATGGTCCTTCCTGCGGGTGGTGGGCCTGTGGGAAGGTGGCTCCACGTTGCCTTTTCGGGCTGGGCCCGGCCGGGTCCCGTGGGCAAAGACCCGGCCACAGGCGCTCGCCTGCGAGCTCCCACCCCAGGCCTGGCTCCAGGATGGGGCCCCGGTGACGCCGATCCGGGCAACGTAACGAGCCTCGTTTTCTTTGTCGTCATAGGGTCTTCTGAACCAGTCAAATCTGTCAGTCAAACAAGTTATAATTTTGACTTAATGTGTCTGTGAGAACAGACAAAGAGTGAAAGTTTAAAGAGGAAGTTCTAAAAGTGCAAAAGTAGTTCACTCAAGTGAAAGTACAGGGACTTGAGCAAAAAAAAAAAAAAAAAAGTTGGTCTGCAGTGCACTGGTTTTATTGCAAATTAATAATAATTGATCTGTTTTTATCATGTGATGAATGCATAATTGTGATACATTTTGTGGATTTTAACTTGTTCACAAAACACTGACATTTGGAAACACAGCAGGTCTACAGTACACCGGTCTACTGAACTTCAAAAGTAACTATGTTTTAAAATGTAAAAAAAGAAAATTCAGACATTTCTTTAAAAACTTAAGGATAAAGTAAAAAGTCAGATAGTCAATAAAACTACTGAAATACACTTAAGTCCATCAGGTAGAGGAAAAGAGGTCCATCTGGCAGGACAGGGACAGGCTAATCCAGGAGGGTCCAAAAAGTGAGATGATCCAGAAATGTTGAGAGTTGATTTTGTAATAAATAAATAAATAGATAAATAAATGCTGCTTTTTGGTAAAACTCTAAACTGTCTAAAACAATGTTTGTGGGTAAATTCAAAATGTTCTTTTGTGTGTGTTTATAACTTTTATTAGATTAGTTTTTACCTTGACATGTTTCCATGACCTGTTCCACTTTCTCACATACTGTAAATATTCTCCTCTGTGTTTCAGACTGGTGTGAGTTCTCTCTGGATCCAAACTCAGCTCACAGACGTCTGCTTCTGTCTGACGACAAACAGACTGTGACTCATGTGAAGGAGGATCAGAAGTATCCAGGTCATAAGACAGATTCACAGTCTGGCCTCAGGTCCTGAGCTCCACTGGTCTGAGGGGGCGCTGTTACTGGGAGGTGGACTGGAGCGGAGAGAAGGTTGTTATAGCAGTGAGTTACAGAGGAATGAAACGCAAAGGAACTGGAGATGAGTGTGAGTTTGGACGCAATGATCAGTCCTGGAGTCTGAGGATCTGCAAAGGAGAGTGTTCTGTGTGGCACAAGAAGGAGAGATCCGTCTGTGATTGGATCAGCTCTTTAGGAGGCGTGTCCTCAGACAGGGTGGGCGTGTCTCAGACAGAGTGGGCGTGTCTCATCCGAGTGGCGTGTCCTCAGACAGAGTGGGCGTGTCCTCAGGCAGAGTGGGCGTGTTCCTGGACTCAGAGGCTGGAGTTCTGTCCTTCTATCAGATTCTCTCTGATGATAAACTGTCTCCCATTCACACCTTCTCCTGCTGCTTCTCTGAGGAGCTGTTTCCAGGGTTTGACTGGGACCTGGTTCTTCTGTGACTGTGGTGAAGATGAACAGATCTTCTTCTCCTCCCACCTTCACTTCTACAGCAGTATCCTCTTCTACAGTTCATCCTCCAAACTCTTCATCAGACTCCAGCAGATCCACACCTGTGTCTAAAGCCTCCTCATCCTCACCTCCTGTGAACACATCAGACCTGAACTCAGAGACGAACTACACCTCCACCACAGACCAGACCTCCACCTCTAGCACCACACAGACCTGCTCCACACCTCAGGCCTTTATCATGACGACCAAACCTGAGAACCCAGCCCAACATCAGACCTCCTCTTCCACACCTCAGACCTCCTCTTCCTTCTTGACGGTTCCAGATCTGAGGAAGCGTACGTTTGGTTTTATTCACATACTGTATTTGTGTGTCAGCACTTACTAAGCATAGATGTTTTTTGTACAAACTAAAATCACATTTACTCTTGTTCTTGTGAATTTCTGCAATTCAACTTTATCTGAATGAAAGTATAAAGTTTATTACAAAAAACCTTCAAAACAGGTCCATTTGTCCCTAAAAGGTCTTTCACACCACCAGTCTCTTGTCAGTAGGAGGAGCTACGCAGAGTCTGTTCACGTCTCTTCGATGTTAAAAGAACATTCACATAAACACGATCCAAACAGCTCCAGTCGACGAACAAATGTCGAGTGAGCGTGTGTGTGACGTAATGTTTGATGAAAAAGACGAAACATAAGTTGCTCACGAGTTGTTGTCAAACTCTGACGGAGAACACGTGTTTCTAAGCTCACCTCACAGATGAACCTCAACTTCTGTTTCCTCCACAGTCCAGACTCACTGCAGCTGTAACTCCTCCATCTCTGTTTTCCTCTGACCAAATAGAATCATTCTCCTCCATACTTACGTTCCATTTGAACCTGAGTAAATAACAACGATCCATGCTCGACTAAATACTGTTTGTCCGTAAACGTCATTTTCAATTTTCCGTTCATTCCTGCGCGCTGATTGGCTGGTTCTCCTTTAGCCACGGGCCAATCAAACTGATGACGCAAACTCAACAAACTAGTCTTCAAAACCTGCCTCCACGACCTGCTCTGTGACCTCTGACCCCCGACAGCTCCATTCACACCAAACACACGTGAGCCGCCTGTCGGCAAAAGTTACCAAACCGGTTCAGATGGGCGACCCTCAGCCTGGTGTGAAAGAGCCATAACAGGTCCATGTGTCTTACTCTAAACACCAGTATGTCACACACACATTTAAAGACAGAAGGTGTAAGGCCTCGTACAAAGATGTTGAAAACAGGACATGAAGATTTATAATTATTAAGCTTTTACAAACATAAACAGTTTGGTCTAGACTTTGGGATCAGCAGCATCGTTATCAAAGAGACACAAGGCTGGACCCAGTAAGTGACTGTCAACACTTAGATTAGTCCATTTTAACCTCTGGACATTGTGAACATATGTGATAATGCCTAAAATAAATGAACTTTAGCATCAGAGTTTGATATTTAAAATGTCTACAACACTCTCCAGTCACAGCTCCAACATTTACAGAGTTATTTTTGTGTTTCAGACTGGTGTGAGTTCTCTCTGGATCCAAACACAGCTCATAGAGAACTACAACTGTCTGACGACAAACAGACTGTGACTTGTGTGGAGAAGTTCCAGTCGTGTCAACTTCATAAAGACAGATTCACTCACTGGCCTCAGGTCCTGAGCTCCACTGGCCTGAGGGGGCGCTGTTACTGGGAGGTGGACTGGAGCGGAGTCTGGGGGGTGTTATAGCAGTGAGTTACAAAGGAATTAAACGCACAACAAAAGGAAAGGAATGGGAGACTAGGTTTGGTCGCAATGTTCAGTCCTGGAGTCTGGAGATCTGCAGAGGAAAGTGTTCTGTGTGGCACAACAAGAAGAAACAAAGGTCTGTGATTGGATCAGCTCCTCGAGGGGCGTGTCCTCGGGCAGAGTGGGCGTGTCCTCGGGCAGAGTGGGCGTGTCCTCGGCAGAGTGGGCGTGTTCCTGGACTCAGAGGCTGGAGTTCTGTCCTTCTATCAGATTCTCTCTGATGATAAACTGTCTCACATTCACACCTTCTCCTGCTGCTTCTCTGAGGAGCTGTTTCCAGGGTTTGGACTGAGTTATGATTCTTCTATGACACTGGTGAAGATGAATAGATCTTCTCCTCCCTCCTTCACTTCTACATCAGTATCATCCTCTACAGTTCATCCTCCAAACTCTTCATCAGACTCCAGCAGATCCACATCTGTGTCTAAAGCCTCCTCATCCTCACCTCCTGTGAACACATCAGACCTGAACTTAAAGACCACGAGCTCCAACAACACGGATAAAGAATCCAACAAAACAAATCCAGGGATTGGACTGGAGACTGATTCTTCTGTGACTGTGCCGCAGTCAAACCTTAAGCTGAATCAGCATCTTGTATTATAATGTGAGGCAGAATCAGTCCTACTGTGAATCATGTTGTGTTGTTATAAAGTTTATTCTGGAGAAATGTGATTTTTTTTACTTTTAAATTCACATCGGAAACAGAAGAAAACAGCGCCACCTGCTGTCAGACTGAAGAAATGTGACAGAGGTTTATTAATTGTTGGATCAAAAACTGAAGTTTAATTAGACACTGAAGAAATAAAACATGTAAATGAATGATCATAATCAGCCTTGTTCTGTGTTTATGTCCAATCTATTTGCCCTTTGGCATAATCTGTGGGATTTCATGTTTAGCCTCATGATTATGGTGTTAAGCTACGGTCACAATGACCCATACGACCTGCTACGACCTCTCTGCGAACGATTTTTTTCTCATTTCCTACGTCATTCTTGAGGCGTTGTTACGAAAAAACAGCGCTCGCAGCTCGTTTGTAAGTTCGTAGACAGGTCGATGGTCTTGTTGAAGATTTTCTACGACCAGTCTACGAACGCAGAGACTAAAGCCTGTGTAATATGCCTGAGCGGGAGAGTCAAAGTGGAGAGAGACGCTCTGGAGACTGCGCATCTCTTGAGGCGCAGTTTAGCCTGTACGAGGGTTCTGTATGAAAGCCTACGGCCTGGAGCACGCGACGGAAATGCAGCTTTAAACACGGGGAGGACCGGACCAGGAGCGCACGGGGAAAACGCAAATCGCCTGGAGATGGACACAACCACGGGGAGAACAGCTGTAACAGACGTAGACATTTGGACAACTGCTGCTCGCTGGCGGTGGAATATGTTGTTGTGAAGTGCTTCAAACTTTTTATATGAACACAATGATGTCAGTGGATTACTCTTCAGCATCCGTCTTCGCTTTGGAAGTTTTGGCGTCTCCTCTGCAATACTCCGGTAAGAAACAAAACGGTTTTGATGTTTTACGGAGGTTTGACTTTGTGAGTTTGTTGTGTTTCGAGTGAGAGAGACAAACGAGGGAACAGATTTCAGACAAAGCCTACACAGAATATACAGAGCTATTCATGAGCTTATTTGTGTTTTGCTGGTGTGCAATTAGGTTATTGTTATTCCGGTACGGTTTATGAAAGGTTTAATAGCTAAAAACAACTTGATAAAGGCTTGCGTTGGACGTAGGGACATCGTGCAGCTCCCGTGCGACACAAAATATATGTAGGATTACCGCAAAGACGCATTAAACAAACTTTAGAGCACACGCAAGTATGTACGGCTTCATTTCCCCAAGAATATTGTAAGTTGTTGGTGAGAGCTGAAAGTCTGCCGTAAGAAGACTGTAGGAAAACAGTTTCCACTCCACGAGCCACGTACGAACTCAGATTTACTACGACCTGTAAGATTCATATGACCGTTTTATTCGTACGGGTCATTGTGACCGTAGCTTTAGATAATATTTACTTTGTTCACAAACAAGCAAAGTTCAAAGTATCTGTCCTCCAAAGTTCCTCGTTTAGGCGTCTTTAAGTTGACTCTTCAGTTCCAAGTCCATTTACACACCTCACATCAGACACACATCAGACACACATCAGACACACATCAGACACACACCTCACATCAGACACACCTCACATCAGACACACACCTCACATCAGACACACACCTCACATCAGACACACCTCACATCAGACACACCTCACATCAGACACACCTCACATCAGACACACACCCTCACATCAGACACACACCTCACATCAGACACACACCTCACATCAGACACACACCTCGAAACGAGAATCTTTTGGAATAAAACTATCTCTGCCTCCCTCTCCTCACTCGTAGTCGACCTGGGGCCTTTCTATGTGGAGTTTACATGTTCTCCTCATGTCTGCATAGGTTTCCTTCTACAACTAAAACATGTCCAATGTGAATCCCCTAAACTTGCCGAAATAAAGCATTTGTAAACTTCCAGTCTTGTTGTTTCTTAGTCTTTTTGAGTGAAAACAAAGAACCTGTATCACTGACACAAACAAACTACACACACATATCTTCTCAAATCAAACGTTAATAATTGAATCACAATCAGACTTTCTAAAAGGCAGAGACATTCACAATAATAGCTCAGAACTCTAGTGACAACGCTCATAAACTGTTGATTGTTTTGAACTTTGACCTCCATAAAGCCTTTGATAAAACAGAACTCATTGTCATATAAATACTTGCAGCTGCATCGTCTCTGCTTCTGTCGCTTCAGGACTGGTTTGATGTGAGCAGCTTGTGAGAAACTCAGTTGTTGGTTTAAAGTTCTTCTGTTCAGTGGTTCTGGACTAATCATAACCTGCTCACAGAGCTATAATAACACACAGAACTATAATAACTCACACACAGAACTCTTGATCAAGCTGAAGCCGGATGCTTTCGGCTTTTTGAAAGGATTTTAATCTTCATGACTCATTTGTCTCAGAGTCTAACCTCAGTCTAGCCTGTATCTATGTAAAAGTGTTCACTGATACACCAGAGAACAACTCATTTTAGGAAATCATTTAGCCTGCTACCGCACACTCAGTCCTCCTCGTCTGCACTGACACAGCTAAACCAGAGAGACAGAAGGACTCCAGTGTCACCAAGAAAACACGAGTGCTCTGTGTTCACTGCACACGCACATCTGACTGAGAACATTCTTCTTTTTGTTCTTTTTGTTCTTGGATTCTTGTTTCCTTCCTCCCCTAATGCACAAAAAAACGAAATGAATCAAAAGGAATTCACAGTGAGGAGTCAAAAAAATGGGATTACTGCTGAACGACTGTGAATACTGAAAGTACTGGCTCCACACAACTCTGACATCATGAACATCTCTGCAGCTGGATGTTGTCGCCCTGAGTTAGAATCCTTTTACTAAACCTTTGTCTCTCTGATCCAAACATTGACCTGTTAAAGCAGACTCTGTGCAGGAAACCTTTCTGATCTTCTAATCTCAGACATTGATTAAAAGTTTTCTACTGCAGAAATCTCCATGTGTGAGGATGAAGTCAACAGGAAGTAAACAGATACAATTACAATTCACAAATCTACACAGAGAAGTCTGTTTGTTTGTTGTTTCTTTATTGTTAAGCTTGACTCTTGATCTCAGTCCTTGACACGGTTGATAAATGATCCAGATCTGTGCTTTTACTCTAATGAGGCTGTGTTTATGGAAAATATATTTTCCAGCGCCACACGATGGTCGGTGTTAAAAGTTTTTCTTTTAGGCGTAAAAGATTAAACTTTCACAACTTTTGTCTGATGTAGAAGAAAACTACTACATTATTCTACTTAAGACAAGATGAACATATAAACATATAAATCTACATTACATCTTACAAAGCATGGGTTGAACTTTTAGTTTTTGACTTTTCACTCTCAGAAAGTTACACAATGTCACTTTAATACAGTTTATGAAATATTTTGTCCGGCCTGTGCAGTCTGTTTTAGAGGCAGCATAACTTATACTCAGTAGATATTAGACTCTATCATAGTCTATCATACTGTAGATTTACTGCTCATTGTCCTGGTTTAACCTTCCTGTTCATGTCACATTCCTGTTTATGCTTCTTCATCAGAGCGTGGACAGTCAGACAGGTTTATCCACGCCCGGAACAACACAGATACTGTAAAGACACAAGACACTTCTGCAGAAGGAAGTCACAGAGGAAACAGGTAAGAAATCCTCTCTTACCTACGTTTGTTGAGACAGAAGAAAATATAATAATAGACATGACAAATATCTACACAACAGAACAATTCATTCAGTCGTTTGTAGGACAGATTAAACAGTATGTCATATATTTGTGTGTGTTTATATGTGCGTATATGTGTGTGTTAGTGCCTAGGTATGTACGTGTCTGTTGTTGAACCTTGGTCTCAGATTTGCTGTAATAAAAGAATGTGTTCTGAGTGAGTCGGAGCTGTTTGTGGCTCCAGACAAAGTGAGTCTGTGGAATCTTTTCTTTCAATCAGTGGTGAGTCTTTCACTTCTCTCATCTGTCTCACTTTAAAGCTGCACTAAGGCACATTTGTCGTTGTTCAACGTTGTTAAGTCTCTGTGATGACTGTGGCTCTGTGCTGCCTCCTACTGGAAAAACTGCCTCTTTATCTGTGTGTTTGGCAGTTTAAAGGTGTTTTGACTGGACTTTACCAGTGTCGGGGAAGTTACTTTGAAGAAATGATTGTTATTATTTACTACTCTTACTTTATGCTTCATTTGTATTTAAACTAAAGTAAAAAATAAAAGGCTTAAACAGGATCAATTACACTGAATGAACAATAGAAATGAGTCAAACCTGGTTCCAGCTGCAGATCTCTGTGTGTTTTCAGAATATGTTTGTTTGATAGTTTAATTCATAGTTTGGATGGACTGTGTGACTTTCCCACTGTTTCTTGTTTTAATTACATTACTTCATTAACAAAAGAAGCTTCTGTGTGTGAGCTTTTCACAGACTCACGTGACTTTGTGTTTTAAAACAGTTTCACTTTAGTCTGGTGTTAGTCTGATTTAAAGGAACAAAAGTGTTTATCTGAAAAAGCTGTTTTCATCTTTAAAGCTGCAAGACCTGATTTTCACGCTGCAAAACAGAAACTATTCACAGAAGCTCTAATGTATACACACTTTACATTTCAAAGAAGATCTCAAAGTTGCAACATGAACCAGTGATCACGTTCCCATCAGTGTCAGTCCTGAGTTCTAAATCTGTGGTTGTCAGACCAGAAGCTTCTGCACCAGCGCAAAATGGTTAGGGGTTTGACTACAGCAACACCTATGAGGAGACAACAACATACACAATGTTGTTCATACACAATCAACCATTTTTAAAGGGTTGTTTATTTAGTAGTTCAACCTTAGTCCTGGACACTGACCTCACATGACCCTGGAGCTGCTGTGGCTGTTGTTGTCAGAAACTTGTCCTGTTCCTTCTTGGTAGTAGTAGTAGTAGTAGTAGGTACGTGAGATAGTCTTTTTTAAGGGCTTGGTCTTGAACCTCAGTCGTCTGGGTACACGTCGTCTCGGTCTCGTAAAGGTCTTGGTCTTGATGAGTGTGGTCTTTTACTACTACACTGCTGTTCCTTTTTTACAGTGTGATCAGTGTTTTGTGTTTCTGTCTCACTTCAGACTCAGACCAAACTGTGAGACACATTTGAGCTGAAGCTGGTTGTTCTTTAACTGAAGAGGTCAAAGTGCGGACATTTACTTTTATTGTACTTGGCACAGTTTAAGATCATATGTAAAATCAGTATATACAGATGTAACTATGGTTTATTGGAATCGATGTCTTTGGAGGTTTGGGTGGGCTTGACTGGTCTTTGGGAGGTCTGAGGTTGGGGGCCGGGGTGTCTTTTTGGGAGGTCTGGGGGGTGTGCCGCGGGTGTTTTTATTTTTCCCTGAAACACAATTAAACTTTTAAGTGATCAGCATGGGCTGTGTTAGATGGGTGGCGTAGCTTGGCGATTTGGACCTTTTTACAAAAAAAAAAAAAATCTTGCAACAAATATCGCTAATTTCTTGAAATGCTCGCCATCTAAAACAAATTTTATTAGCTAGAAAGCTGTGCATTGTGTGTGCTCCCCAAAAGTTGAGCCCATGACATTGTAGGGAAACGAAGCCTTGCCTTGTTCTGCACTTTTTTAATGCTGATTTCTCATCATATACACAATCTTATATCGCTAGATTGCCAGGCGTTGCTTATGTGTTTTGGTTATATTTATAGCTAAATGTTTTGTGATGTTTTGGTCGGGAGGTTGTTTTGTCTTTAGGGAGGTCTGGGGGAGTCGATGTCATTGTTCGGTGAGTGGATCTGGGGGGAGTCGAATGTCTTTGACGAAGTTGTGGGGTTGATGTCTTTGGGAGGTCTGGGGGAGTTGATTAGTCTTTGGGAGGTCTGGGGAGGTTTTGATGGTTTTTGTGAGGTTGAGTGGGTCGATGTTTTTGGGAGTGCTGTATGGAGTGATTCTAATTACTGGTCTTTGGAGGTTGGGGAGTGACGGTGTCTTGGTGAGGTCTTGGGGTAGTGGTTATCGATGTCTTTGGGAGGTCTGGGGAGAGGTTGATGTGATTTGGGAGTCTGGTGGGATCGATGTCTTCTCGGTGAGGTTGGGGGAGTCGATGTTTTGGGGTCTGGGGGGAGCGATGTCTTTTGAGTTGAGAGTGTGGCCGGGAGGCGAGGGGTTGTGAGATGTCTTTGGAGGTTGGGGGTGGTGTTCTTTGGGAGTTCTGGGGTCGTATTCTTTTGGTTGTGGGTCTGGGGGAGTCGTATGTGTCTTCCGAAGAATCCTGAGGTACGATGATCTTTGGCGTGCCGGTCTGGAGTTGATTCTTGTTGGGCGGCCTTGGGGGGGTTGATGTATCTTTGGCGAGGTTGGGGTGCGTTAAGTGTCTGGAGGTTCTGGTGGGTACGAATTTGTTTGGAGGTCTGGAGGTTGATGTCTTTGGGAGGTCTGGGGGTCTTTGATGTCTTTGGGAGGTCTTGGAGGATCGATGTCTTTGGAGGTCTGGGGGGGTTGATGTCTTTGGGAGGTCTGGGGTCGATGTCTTTGGGAAGGTCTGGGGGAGTTTGATGTCTTTGGAGGTTGGGGGCTGGACGCGGGGGGGGTGATGTCTTATGGGAGTCTGAGAGTTTAGCACTGCTCTTTGGGGAGGTTCTGGGGGGGTTGATGTCTGTGGGAGCTTTGGGGCTTGTAGTCTGGGGCTGTTGATGTTTTGGGAGGTCTTGCGGGGATGACCTGTCCGTTGGGAGGTCTGGGGGGTGCAGTGATGCTTTGAGGTCTGGGTCTATGGTCTTTGGGATGGTCTTGGGGGGGTTGATGTTTTGGGAAGGATCTGGGGTAGGCGCTTGAGGTGCGCTATTGGGTCATGGTGGATGTCAAAGGTGATGTGTCTGCGCGCAATTGGCGACGGTTTGCCTCGGGGGGATGACGTTAGATCGTCTTTGGCTGGTCTGGGTGGGGGTCGATGTCTTTGGTGAGGTCTGGGAGGACGGTCAATCTTTGTGAAAGGCTGGGGGAGTTGATGTCTTTGGGAAAATAGTCGGGGGATGTCAGGCATAATACTGATCCTTTGAGTGTCTGTGGATGGGTTGATTAGTTTTGGGAGGTCTGGTGGCGGTGCGATCGATGTCTTTTGGGAGAGTCATGGGTCGAGGCTCGAGTCTTTGGAGGTCTGGGGGAGGTTGCTGAGCTATTTGGCGAGTGTCTGGGGGGATCGATGTCTTTGGGAGTTGGGGAGTCGATGTCTTGGAGGTTGGGGGAGTTGATGTCTTTGGGAGTCTGGGGGGATGTTGATGTCTTTGGAGTCTGGGGAGTCGATGTCTTGAGTCTGGGGGAGTCGATTGTCTTGGGAGTCTGGGGGGGGTTTGATGTCTTTGGGAGTTCTGGGGAGTTCATGTCTTTGGGAGGTTCTGGGAGGTTGTATCTTTGGGAGTCTGGGGAGCGATGTTTTGGGAGGTGTTGGGGGGGTTGTGTCTTTGGAGGTCTGACGGGAAGGCGTTAGATAGTCTTTGGGGGTCTGGGGTGTGAGGTTGATTGTCTTTGGGAGGTCTGGGGACGGGAACGTTTGATTGTCTTTGGGAGTCTGGGCCGGAATGGAACAGATTAGGGGGTCGATGATCTGGGGTGTCCGTGCGGGGGGTTCGTGTCCTTTTTGGGAGGTTGGTGGGTTGAGTCTTTGGGAGGTCTGGGGGGGTTGTTGAGGTTGGGGGGGGGGTATTCTGGGGGATCGATGTCTTTGGGAGTCTGGGGGTGTGATGTCTGGGAGTCTGGGGGGGTTGATGTTTTTGGGAGGGCGGGTCTCGATGTCTTTGGAGGTTGGGGTTGATGTCTTGGGAGGTTCTGGAGTCGATGTCTTTGGTAGGTCTGGGGGATGTTGATGTCTTTGGGAGGTCTGGGGGAGGGACGTTGATGTCTTTGGGGTCTGGGGGTGGGTTGAATTGGGGTCTTTGAGGCTGGGTTTATGTCTTGGGGCTGGGGGGAGTCGAGGTCTTTGGGAGGTTGGGGAGTCGCTTTATGTCTTTGGAGGTCTGGGGGGAGTCGATCTTTCTGGGAGGTCCTGGGGGTCGATGTCTTTGGGAGGTCTGGGGGGGTCGATGTCTTTGGGAGGTCTGGGGGGTCGATGTCTTTGGGAGGTCTGGGGGAGTCGATTGTCTTTGGGAGGTCTGGGGTTGGGTTGGATTCTTGGGAGGTCTGGGGGGGTGATGTCTTTGGAGGGTGTGGGGGGGTTGAGTGTCTTTGGGGGTCTGGCGGGGGTTGATGTCTTTTGGGAGGGTCTGGGGGGGTTGTTGTCTTTGGGAGTCTGGGGGTCCCCGACCTGGTGAATGTTTTGGGGTTCTTGGGCGAATCGGCGATTTCAACGTGTGGATTCGAGCTTTTCCTTGTCTTGTTTATTTGCAAATTATATTCTTCATGTTTGTTTTTGTAAAGTTCTAGTTGTGTTTGTTTAAGATACACAAGTCTTGAGACACAACGTAACTTTTTTATTGGTACAATTTTATTTTTGTGACTCGACCCATTCACTTTTTCCAAATCTCAGTGAAATATTATTGATCTGTTGAATGTTTCGATTTTTTTTTCTTGTGTTTTAGAGAAATATCATTAGAGTTGATCTTAAGTTTTTCTGTTTTAAATGGTGTTCAGATGGAGCTTTTTCTTTTTCTTTGCTTTTCTGCAGGACAAGAGCCATTTGTACTGCCCCCTGCTGACTCATTTGAAGAGATGATTCCAGGTGTAAAATGCTCCTCAGTTTCTGACTGAGCAAAATGATGTGGAAAAAAATCCAGACTTCATTTCGATCAAATTATTTTATTTTGTTTCAGAATCTACATTTAATAGTATTGATTAAGTCTCGTACTTGTGATTCAAGGCAACATGGTATCGGCTTCATCTCTGCAGCTGTTTTGCCTCCTCCACTTCTCTCCTCTCTTGTCTCCTCTCTTTCTCTCTCAGACTCGGTCTCCGTCTCCTGTTGTCGTCATGGAGACCTGTGTCCTTCCCTGCAGCTTCGATGGCTCTAACATTAATCTGATCCAGTGGTGTTCAAACCGAGAAAAACGTTCTGGTTCACGCTCATCAGTACGCACAGACCAGCTGCAGAAGCAGGACCAGGCCTTTAGGGGCGGCACTTCTCTGTTTCCAGCCAGTGAACCTTCCAGAGCTGAACACCTCAGAACGTAGTAAAACATATCTGTGTCAGGTCTTCACCACTGTTCCGGGAAGAACTGATCATCTGAGGTGAAGGTATCTGAGAGAGGGAAGGTAAGATCTAAGAGTCAGAGTCTAGAAAGTCCTGAGAGTGAAAGAGTCTGAGTGAGAGTCTGAGAGTGGAAAGAGTCTGAGAGTGGAGAGTCGAGAGTGAAGAGTTGAGAGTGGAAGGAAGAGTCTGAGAGTGAGAGTCTGAGAGTGGAAGAGTCTGAGAGTGAAAGAGTCTGAGAGTGAAAGAGCTGAGAAGTGGAAGAGTTCTGAGAGATGAAAGTGTCTGAGAGTTGAAGAGTCTGAGAGTGAAGAGTGAGAGTCTGAGAGTGGAAGGTGGGTGATGTTCTGAGAGTGAAGAGTCTGAGAGTGAAAGAGTCTGAGAGTGGAGAGTCTGAGAGTGAAGAGTCTGAGGTGGAGAGTTAGAGGAGGTCTGATGAAGAGTCTGAGTTGGGAGGTCTGAGGAGTGAAAGAGTCGAGTTGGAAGAGTCTGAGAGTGGAAGAGTCTGAGAGTGAAAGAGTCTGGTGTGGAAGAGTCTGAGTGAAAGAGTCTGAGTGTGGAAGAGTCTGAGAGTGGAAGAGTCTAAAAGTGGAAAGGTGCTTTGAGACCAGAGGCGTCAATTCGCGCCAGACGCCCCGCGGTTGCCGCTTACATATTCAAAATTAGACCAACTTGCAGCTTTCAAACCGCGGTGTGTTCATGCAGCCACGGCATCTGTGACTCTCTATTTTAGAACGCTGTGTAGGTCTGATGTCTAGTGGTCGAGTGGATAACGCATTGGACTCTGGTGTGAAGAGCCCGCGGGTGAGTTCGACCCCAGGCAACAAAACCCCAGATGAAGACATTTGTATCTGTAGCAGATATGTAAATCTTAAACTTTAAGAATCCTACTTTCTGTACAAACTCATTGTATTATTGTTTTAAAACACAAAACAAACACTATGTCTTTATTTAATATAGGTTATGCATACGTGCAGAAAAAAAAGACAATTAAATGTAACTCATATGGGAATTGAACCCCAAGACGCTGGTGTCCCAACACTGCACTTTACACATGCGCCTCTAAAGCACGCTGTGTCAACCAATGGAAATGACAGTATAAAAATCGGGTTCAGTCGAATGAGCAGGTTATTTTTGTCTCGGACATTGTGCTTATTTTGGCTGTGGACATAAAGTTATTTGGCCAAAAGAGCCGCTTGTTTTTGCCAGCATCGAGGAGTTTTATGAATTATAAACACTGACAGCACAGGATGTACAAACGAGAGGAATCCCTGGACAAAAGTTTCTAAATACGATCTTTTTTTTTTTTTTGTGGAGCCACAGGGTAAGTCCCAGTCCCATGTTATGTGTTTTTTATGTTTGTGCAGCTTTTGGTAAGAATAAGTTCATAACTTAGAAGTCTGATCATGTTAAAGTCGGAGTACTTGTTTTGAACCACGTACTGTCACTTGCTCGCGCCTCGCGCATGGACGCTCGTCCACCCTCATTGCCCGTGTAGAGAGGAGGAGATGAGCGGCAAATGTCGCTTGAAATCCCATTCATGTGTATGTGTCTGTCAGCGGAAGGAGCGTCCTCAAGTGCCGCCAATCAGAGCGGAGAAATGAGCGATGTGAATGGAGAACACAGGGCTTATTTGACAGAGTTAAGAGACAGTGGTGTATGAGGCTGATACCAAGAGGATTAGTTCTCTTGTCCATGTCTGCAGGGGCCTTCCAGCTGTAGTACTGGTCGTTAACACTGTCACTTTGCTCTTCACATGTTGGTCGCGCTTATTAGACGCCCGTCTGCCCTTAAACGCTCGCGCCGGTCGTAGTAGACTCTCCGCGCCGCTCTGGTCGTACGAAATCGCGCCTACACCTAGACATAACATTGAAAGTGTTCGCATGGTCGCGTTTGGTCTGAAAGCACCTGAAGAGTCTGAGAGTGAAAGAGTCTGAGAGTGAAAGAGTCTGAGAGTGGAAGGAAGAGCACAAACAAGACTGGAAGCTTTAGAGAAATGACTAGTTGTGACTTAGTGAGTTATATTCACAGTAGAATATTTCTGTTAGGTCCCTCTGCAGATGAGCCTGGTTCCTCTGTTGCTGTTGTGGTTGGAGTCATAATGTTTGTCCTTCTCCTGGTCGTCGCAGGAGTCATTGTTTTCTTCCTGTGGAAACGTAAAAAGAGTAAAGAGGTGAGTTTTCCTCTGACACAGACTGATTCAGCTGTGACTCTGACCTGCTCCACTACAACCACAAATAATAAACTCTCTTTTCAGAACCAAACCCTCCAAACTCCAGGACGAGAAGAACAAGGACTGTAAGTGTGTAACCACAAGATCAAAACATTTAACATCCACATGCTGCTCTGATCCTTGATTCTCTCTGTCTTCATTTATACTGTAGAATACCAGGTGAAAGTAGTGAAAGTAAAACTTCTTCTCCTGACCCCAGACCGAAGAAGACTTTGGAAGTTTTGTCTAAGGGTGAGTCTCAGAAGTTCCAGACTTACCTGCAGGACCAGAGTTTGATGGGAGAGTTTCAGATCCTTCACAGAAAAGATGTAGAAAAAGATGGTCTCATTAAAAGTCTTCTTCATGTTTATGGTGAAAACAGCTTCACTGTGACTCAGAGGCTCCTGGAACATCTGCAGAGGAACAAAAGTAAAGTCACACTGTGTAACTCATCTTTGAAAAAAAGTACAATCTGAGAAAACTATAAAAAGAGTCAAGTCAAGCTAGTGATTTGGGTTTGATTGTCCATCCTTGTGAACAGACGATGGCTTAAGCTCATATCCAGGATGACTCCAGGATTTTATTTTTGTCTAAACCGCTGAGTGTTATTTGTGTTGATGTTTACCGTGCTCATTTAGAGCACACGTGTGTGAAAACATCTTACACATGACATTACTAATGGTGCTGCACATGAGATGCAGCAAATTCAGGAGGCATGAACAAAGTGAGTGAGCATCAAAGAGCGACCAACATGTGAGAAAAGAGAACAGCAGCTCAGATCGATGAGAGCTGCAACCTTACCACAATCAGGCTTCTGAGTTAATAAATTATTATAATCCAATACTGCAGAAACAAAAAACATCTTTGTTTAATCCAACAGTAAGTTAAATGTTTTAGCACCACATAGAGAACTTTATTTTAAACAAAAACCCTTAACCCGAGGCTGTGTCTGAAGCACTGTGTTTGGAGAATGAATTCTAAATGTCTCTAGAGCCGTAAAACATGTTCTGTTGTGTGTGTGTTCTTACAGAATTAAAGTCCACCCTCACACAGAGGTTTAAGTTCCTCCCAGAAGACCTCAGAGGAACCACAGAGAAGATGGAGTTTAGAGAAGGTTTCACAGACCTTTCCATCACTGTGACAGAGTCTGAGCAGATCCACCAGGTCTTATGTCAGGACATCTTCAAACCCCGCCCACACTCACCACAGCCAATCAGAGCGGTGCTGACTGTGGGCGTGGCCGGCGTGGGGAAAACAGTTCTGACTCAGAAGTTCAGTCTGGACTGGGCTGAAGGCAGACCAACCAGGAGCTGCAGCTGCTGTTCCCGTTCACTTTCAGAGAGCTCAATGTGCTCAGAGACACACAGTTCAGCCTGGTGCAGCTGCTGCAACACTTCTTCAGTCCATCCAAAGATCTCTGCAGCTTCACACAGCTCCAGGTGCTCTTCATCTTTGACGGTCTGGACGAGTGCAGACTTCCTCTGGACTTCAGCCGAACCCGGGTCCTGACTGACCCCACAGAGTCTGTCTCAGTGGACGTGCTGCTGGTAAACCTCATCAGGGGGAGCCTGCTTCCCTCCGCTCTCCTCTGGATAACCACACGCCCTGCAGCGGCCAATCAGATCCCTGCTGAGTGTGTCTCCATGGTGACAGAGGTCAGAGGGTTCACTGACCTGCAGAAGGAGCAGTACTTCAGGAAGAGGTTCAGAGACACGACAATCATCTCCCACATCAAGAGCGTCCGCAGCCTCTACATCATGAGCTACATCCCCATCTTCTGCTGGATCCTCTCCACAGTTCTACAGAAGCTTCTGGAACAAACAGAGAACCAGAGCTGCCCCGGACTCTCACACAGATGTACGTCCACTTCCTGGTGCTGCAGGCCAAAGTCAAGAACATCAAGTATCATCAGGGATCAGGAGCAGACCTTCACTGGACTCCAGAGACCAGGGACATGGTTCTGTCTCTGTCCAAACTGGCCTTTGAGCAGCTGCAGAAAGGAAACCTGATCTTCTACCAGAGTGACCTGAGCGAGTGTGGGCTGGACGCTGAAGAGGCAGCTCGTTACTCCGGAGTGTTCACACAGGTCTTTAGAGCAGATCCAGGCGAGTATCAGACTCTGAAGGTGTTTCTGGCTGCTCTTCATGTTCATCAGGTCTTTGTCGATGATGGCACCAACCTGCTGGACAAATCATCTTCTATAATCTCACATTACTTCAAACTAAACCTACACTATTCGATCTCCACTGCTCTGCTGTGGACCAGGCCTTACAGAGTCCAAACGGACACTTGGACCTGTTCCTGCGCTTCCTCCTGGGGCTGTCTCTGCCGACCAATCAGAGGCTGCTGCAGGGTCTGCTGACTCACACAGGAAGTGACACGACCAATCAGAGGACAGTAGAGTACATCAAACAGAAGCTGAATGAAGAGAGTCTGTCTGCAGAGAGAAACTCAATCTGATTCACTGTTTGATTGAGATGAATGATGACAGTCTGGTGAAGGAGATTCAGAGACACATGAGACTAAGACAAATCCCTGATCAAGACATGTCTCCAGCTCAGTGGTCGGCTCTGTCCTTCGTCTTACTGTCCTCAGACTCAGACCTGCAGGAGTTTGACCTGAGGAAATATGAGGCCTCAGAGAGAGCTCTGCTGGGTCTGCTGCCAGTGGTCAAAGCCTCCACCAAAGCCCTGTGAGTCCAACTGTCTCTAATGTCCCTCTGTCCTCACACTGTCTCTAATGTCCCTCTGTCCTCACACTGTCTCTAATGTCCCTCTGTCCTCACACTGTCTCTAATGTCCCTCTGTCCTCACACTGGCCCTCATACATCAAAGTTGCGTACAGTGAAATTTGGGTGTATATGTCGAGAGGTTGTGTAAATGGTACACTAATTTCAAACAATCACTAAAATGCACTGGAAAACTACTTTTAGCTGCACAAACTGTTTTGCCCTGGATTTATTTGACGTTAGGGAAAGATTGCAGTAAAATTATCCTAAATTTGCATAAACTACAGTCAGTAGAAAAATTAATGTTCTTTGTAGAAACTGCGGCTTTTTACATTGTAAAATACACTCCAAATTATACATAAATCAGCAAAATTATACTTTGAATAAACACATTCCGAATTTATACGCAACAGGTCACAACAGAATCAAAAGTAGACTCACCAAAGCGTGATTACAAAAAGTCCTGACCTGGTCCGGTCCGGTCCAGTCCGATTATGATCCTGCAGCCGGGCTCTGTGCGCTAATTCCAGGGCAGGTGACATAGAGCAGCGGGCTTCTGTCCGGGTCAGTCAGGCAATGGTCTAGATGGGTTCGGTTGATGAGAACGCTGTACTTGTGCGCTGGTACCGGGCGTGTGTAGAGCTCTTGCGGTCTCATAGCGTCGCAGTCTGGGTCCAGACGGGCACAAGCGCGCATCTGGTTCCGATGCAAACCATAAGCGTTTAGTCATTACACTGATCAATTCTGGGAAATGATGAGCACGAGCGGGCAGTGGACCAGTCCGGACGGGTTCAAGCTGCTGTCCTCTTCGTGTCCCAGCGCAGTCCTGTCCTCGTGCTCGCGGGCCATGGCTCGTTCCAAAAAGAGCAACGCACACGACAGAAGTGCGCACAGAGAAAAGTTCACGGCTCAGTTGGCAGATCCTGTTCGATGCAGTCCGTCCTCCGCGCACCTCGTCCTGGTTCGGCTCCAAACCACCTAAGCCACTCCCCGTGTTCCCCTCATGTGAGCCCGGCGGCCTGGTCCAAAGCTGCTCCGCTGGCAGCTCCGTGCTCTTATAGACCACTTTGGCTTCGCTGTCATTATCAAATCTATTTAGCCTGTTATGTCCTCATTTCAAATATCAAATGCAGCTCTTTTTTAGTTTTAAAACATGTATTTTGATTTTTATCAGCCCCAATATATTTTTGTGTTTTCCAGTGAGTAAAAACAGTGTTATTTCTTCTTTTCTTGTTTATTACATTTTATCTCTGTGCCGTATTCCGTTCATCTCTGCTGAAAATCCTGTGGGTGAGGCCTCCTCAAACATGAATATTTTAGGGCGTTTCATGCAAATGACGCTGATTTTTGTCCGCCACATTTATCAAGATACGCCTTGCGTAGCTACACCTAAACTGGTCACGTACACCCCTCTTCATAAATGCCACGTACCCTCTGGTGTATTTTCAGTGTAGACACAAAATTTACACCATTTTATACGCAACTTTGATAAATGAGGGCCACTGTCTCTAATGTCCCTCTGTCCTCACACTGTCTCTAATGTCCCTCTGTCCTCACACTGTCTCTAATGTCCCTCTGTCCTCACACTGTCTCTAATGTCCCTCTGTCCTCACACTGTCTCTAATGTCCCTCTGTCCTCACACTGTCTCTAATGTCCCTCTGTCTCACACTGTCTCTATGTCCCTCTACACTGTCTCTAATGTCCCTCTGTCCTCACACTGTCTCTAATGTCCCTCTGTCCTCACACTGTCTCTAATGTCCCTCTGTCCTCACACTGTCTCTAATGTCCCTCTGTCCTCACACTGTCTCTAATGTCTCTAATGTCCCTCTGTGTCTTCAGTCTGAGTGGCTGTGGACTGTCTCCTCACAGCTGTGGTCCTCTGGCCTCAGTCCTCAGCTCGTCCAGTCTCACACACTTAGATCTCAGTCACAACGACCTCCAGGACTCAGGAGTGAAGCTGCTGTGTGAGGGACTGAAGAGCGCCCCCTGCAGACTCCACACTCTCAGGTGAGACACACATGAGTGTAACACTGCCCCCTTGTGTCCACATGAGTGTAACACTGCCCCCTTGTGTCCACATGAGTGTAACACTGCCCCCTTGTGTCCACATGAGTGTAACACTGCCCCCTTGTGTCACTGGCCTTGTGTCCACATGAGTGTAACACTGCCCCCTTGTGTCCACATGAGTGTAACACTGCCCCTTGTGTCCACATGAGTGTAACACTGGCCCCTTGTGTCCACATGAGTGTAACACTGCCCCCTTGTGTCCACATGAGTGTAATGCTGTGTCTTTAGGCTGTCTGGATGTCTGGTGTCAGAAAGGGGCGGGGCTGCTCTGGCCTCAGCTCTAAGCTCCGCCCACTCCCGTGTGACAGAGTTAGACCTGAGCTACAACCATCCAGGCCCCTCAGCAGAGCTCCTGACCGCTCTACAGCGCCCCCTACAGTCTGTCAGGTGAGACTACACTACAGTCTGTGACTCCACACTGCCCCCTACAGTCTGTGACTCCACACTGCCCCCTACAGTCTGTGACTCCACACTGCCCCCTACAGTCTGTGACTCCACACTGCCCCCTACAGTCTGTGACTCCACACTGCCCCCTACAGTCTGTGACTCCACACTGCCCCCTACAGTCTGTTCTTGTGTGTTGCAGGTTGGTCCTGCTGGAAAACAGTTCCTGGTTCCAGGTCTGAGGAAATGTGAGTGAGTTGATATTTTTAGTTTAGTTCATATTCATATTTCTATGGAAGCTCATTTCTGACATGAAAAAAACATAAACTCTCCACAGAAAGTCCACATTTTGAGTTTTAAACCAGTTTGGGTTATTTGTTTTCTCTTTATAAGGCACAAAGAATCTTCATGCTTAATAATTATTTAAGGATGCATTTGCTCATTATATTTCCATAGTTCCACATTAAATGCAGTATTTTGTTCATTGTAAAGCCTGCTCTGTCAACTCGCATATCTTTGTTTGTGTCATTTTCAGTCTTTCTGTCCCTTCCCCCAGGGGCGGAGTGGGGACCTGAAATCTACAGGGAGAATTATCAGAGCAGTGGCCCATTGAAAGACTGGCAGCCTTTTCTTAGCGTGTGTTTTCAATGATGCATGGGAGACTTTGTTACAGGTCAAAGCAGCAAAGAGTCATGAATGCATAGGGTAGGGGCATGGCTGTGAGAATATTTTTTGGGTCTTGGGTGCTGAGATATGAACCCTCAGGAGATTTTGGCCATATTACATGTGATTTCTTGCAATCTGGGGTGTTTTGAGCTATCAGATCCTATTTATTTGTAGCAGGTTCACATGAAAATAAAATCAGGCTAATCATTTCTTAAAAATTATTACTAAGAAATTTGAGAATTTCAACTAGTCTACACATGATGCCCTTAAGAAATAGGCCAACTGATTATTTATGTTCTAAAGGTTAGACTCCTGCACTCATCACATTGTCACTTTATCAGCCATGTCATAATCACATGCAACTATTAATCATGTTAATATCATTTTAACAATTTGTACTGACAAAATGCATTATTATTCTGATTATTAATATTATTATTTATATTAATAATTATATTATTATGAATTATTAATTTTATTTAGCTAATTTACTTTGTATACTTATTTTTTGCATCCCATTTTAGTATATTTCTAATATTTTCTTTAATCATGGCTGATTTTTTTTTTTATTATTATTAGTCCGTTGCACCTTAGCATCTAAGCAAGTTCCTATAGTTTGTGAATTTTGTTTAGTTCACTGACAATGGCAATAAAACCTTTTCTGATTCTGAAATCTGTGTGGAGCCTCAGTCCTGCTCAGTGAGAGTCAGTAAGGGGCTTCAGACTGCAGGTGCCAGGTTTACAGATTCTCAAACTGCAGGTTGTGAGACTGCTGCGCAGGGCCGCCGCCCCCAATACGCACATCACGCAGAGCGCGTAGGGCATCACCTGCTCTGGGGCACCAAGCCGAGCTGTGCCGTATCACTGTCCCATGTGCTGAACTCATAAGTGACAGACAAGTTTGGTCTAGACGCAGGTGCCTGATGATTCCTAACACACAGCACAAAAGCAAAGACTCTGGAGCATGTTCTACAACTCATAAGCTCTTGGCCAATCTTTATTTCGCGTCAATGGAGCTCAACAGTGAAAGACCGCCCTGGTTCCGGAAGAGTTTTGTCCCATGTTATAGTGCCATAGGCTTTTCGAAAAATTCAAATTTTAAGAGTTTAAAGAAATACCGCGGGCTAACCAGCTATGTGCTAATTCAGATCCACAGCGCGGTTGTTTTCAGTCTAAAAAGCACATCTAGAACTTAAAATTCGGCAAAATGTCGTAATAACTTCGTAGTTTACAAAGCTGAAAAAACGTTTTTTAAACAAAAATGTAGGTCTTATACTCGTGACTCACCACATAGCTGCTTAGCCCCGAGGACGTTTTCAAACTTTTAATATAATTTTTTATCGAATTCCCTATGGCAATTTAACATGGGGTCCGAGATTTTGGAACCAGGAAGTGGGCGGTCACTGTTGAGCTCCATAGGACACATATTGGGCAAGTTACGAGGAGAAACAGCAGATGAATTAAGACGGCTGCACATTTGAACACGCAAATAACCGCGGCGAAATACGGCGGATTTTTCTACTTTTATGTTCAGATTCTTTCAGAGGGAAACACAAACCATGAATCTAGTCTATTTGTCCTGACAAAAGTTACAGACGATTGTATTTCCTCACACTTTTGCGCGAGGATGCAGCAAAAGGCTAGCAGCGGCCCTGCTGCTGCCTCCAGCTCTGGCCTCTGCTGCCTTTAGCGCTGTCTGTGAACTGCTGCAGCCTCATAGTGGACTGCACACAGCCTCCTCAAACTTCTGCCTAAAACTTTAGTGCAGACTCTTCACGGACTTAAGCATGTCGTGTTGTTTTATTAGAAGTCAGAATCTTTGTGGATCCGTGGTGCGCGCTCCGCCGCCGTCATTAACGCTATGGGATTTACACACGTATTGTTTCTTCAGCTGTTTTGTTCCTAACTTAGCAAATATAAGGCGGATTTTTATAAAATAAAAACTGGCTAAAAGCGTAGGCTGTGTAGAACATCTTTATGGATTCCAAACTGTTCCTACAGTCTTGTACAGACAGACAGACAGAGACAGAGACGTCTAGAGCCCCCAGGGAGAGGAATGGCCGCTGTTTGCCGCACAGTTGCAGTCTTTAGTTGCACAGAAGAACTCCGGCAACCGGCCACAGATGGTGGCGGCCGACCGGGTAATCTCCCATGTGTCCCTCTGGCCACTCCGCCCTTGCCTTCTCCACACATACTTCAGAGCCACAGCGTGTCACATTCTCTCAGGAGTCTTCTCTCTCTGTTCATCCAAACACATGACTCTTTGGCTTTGCTTTATGAGTGTTGCTTTCGGAGTCTGCAGGAGTTTTGATGAGAGTGCTGTGTGTGAGCGCAGAGGCATATCCGCCACATGCACGCGCTTTATTGCTGCTCTTTTTTTTTCTCTCCATTGCCATGTTTGCTGTGCGTACACGCGCTGTATTCAAGCTGAATCAATGTGAGCGTGGATCAGAGGCTTTGCTAAAGCTAAAACTTGTGCTTGTAATAAAACAGAAAGTAAAGAGTTCAGCGCGGGGTTTCCGTGGCATTTAAAGGTACAGCGCCCTATAAGTGCCTTCGTACAATTTCAATGGATTGCTAAAAATAGAACCGGTTCTCGATTCCCATCCCTGTTTGAGAGAATAAACAAAACCCTTGTAGCCCTATCGTTAGCTGCTCACTTTAGTTTGAGCTGTTAAAGTTGAATTCTCCAGTCTGTTTAATGTTTGGTGTGAGTCCAAGTTAAACCAGACTTGTGTTGATGAGTATTTACTACAACAGTTCATTTTGATCAGACTTTTTCAGACGCTAATCCGAAGAGGAACGTTTTGAGCCTAATCTTAAATGTAGAGACTGTGTCAGCGTCTTTGACATGAGCAGGAGCTGATTCCAGAACAAAGGAGCTCGAGAATTAAATGCTCTCATATCCTAGAAGCCAGTGAAGATCTTTTAGTACTGGGGTAATGTGTTCTCGTTTTTTAGTACCTGTTAGTACTCTTGCTACTGCATTTTGAACTAATTGAAAACTTTTTATTGAGCTTTCAGGACACGCTGTAAGCAGGGAGTTACAGTAGTCTAACCTCGACGTGACAATTAGCATCATTTTTAGGCAGTAGATTTTTATTTTTGGCAATGTTTCACAAGTGAAAATAGTCAGTTTTGCACGCTTGACTAATATGTGCTTTGAATGAGAGCTCTTGGTCAAATAAGACTTGGAGGTTTCTTACAGTCGAGACATTGTCCAGTGCAGCAGATGAAGAGTAAACAGAATGTGTTACTTCAGAGCCTCCACTGCACAGAAACTATTTCAGCAGCATCATTGACACTCATCATGTCACAACAGCATATGTTTCTATAAGCTGCTGTTGAACAAGTAAAAGCACTTTCTGCCACTTTCTTTCACTTTCACACATTTATATTCTCCTCACACGCAGATGTTTTGTGTTTCAGACTGGTGTAAGTTCTCTCTGGATCCAAACTCAGCTCACAGACGTCTGCTTCTGTCTAAGAACAAACAGACTGTGACTCATGTGTTTAAGGATCGTAAGTATCCAGACCATCGGGACAGATTCACTCACTGGGAACAGGTCCTGAGCTCCACTGGCCTGAGGGGGCGCTGTTACTGGGAGGTGAACTGGAGCGGAGAGAAGGTTGTTATAGCAGTGAGTTACAAAGGAATTCAACGCTGTGGAAAAGGAGATGAGTGTGTGTTTGGATACAATGATCAGTCCTGGAGTCTGGAGATCTGCAAAGGAAAGTGTTCTGTGCGGCACAACAAGAAGGAAACAAAGGTCTGTGATTGGCTCAGCTCCTCTGGGGGTGTGTCCTCAGACAGAGTGGGCGTGTCATCTGGCAGAGTGGACGTGTTTCTGGACTCAGAGGCTGGAGTTCTGTCCTTCTATCAGATTCTCTCTGATGATAAACTGTCTCACATTCACACCTTCTTCTGCTGCTTCTCTGAGGAGCTGTTTCCAGGGTTTAGACTGGAGTCTGGTTCTTCTGTGTCTGTGGTGAAGATGAACAAGATCTGAAGTTCTGTCAGAATATGGACAGAACAGGCAGAATAAGGACTACTGTGAATCATGGTGTGTTATACAGTTTATTCTGGAGAAATGTGACATTATTTTACTTTTAAAATCACCTCTGGATCAGAAGAAAACAGCGCCACCTGCTGTCAGACTGAAGACATGTGACATAAGAGACGGTTTCAGGTTTATTAAATTTTGAATCATAAACTGAAGAGTTTAATTAGACATTGAAGCTTTTCTGCAGAAATAAAACATAAATCAGTCTTATTCTGTGCTTTTGATCAGAGCCACTGTGTTTGGAACATTATAAAGGAAAAAGTATAAAATGATAATAATCCATTTTGTATAAAGTTAATTAAACTTTCATTCAGCATTTTTACAGTTTGTGTGTTGTTGTTTGTATTTCAGGTTTACCTTACAGAGTACATTTATAAATATCAAAATGAATAAAAGGGTTTAAAAGACGTCATTTGGGCCTGCGCAGTAGGAGTACAAAGTGGTCAATGACAACTGCACAGAAAGACTGATCTGATCCAGAACAAACGTCTGAGGAGGAAACTCACTGCTGCAGCAAACTGAGGCTTCATCACATTTAAAATATTCAGGCTTTTTTATTTTCTTGGACAAAAAAAAACTCTCTCAACCTCTGACAGCGAGGAGAAAATCAGCTTTGTCTTCAAAACAAACAAGATGAACTTTACACAAAAAGGCTAAACACGCTAGAGTTAGACGACTTAGACGGTTAAATAAACAGAACGAGGTGAACTAAACTCTTCTCACTTTTACCGACTGGAGCTTGCTGCTTACCACAAGGGTGCGCTGCTGTGTAGTGCAGCTCTGTGTTGTTTTTCTGATGGGAACAGAAAGGCTACTCTCTGAATTTGAGTGCCTGAAGCCCAATCCAGGTGATCGCCCTCCATGGGTTTTGCTGCAGATGATTCCTGACCTCAAAATGTAGCCCCAGAGGATTTTTTTCCTTTTTATCTGCCCGACGGTGTAGTCCCTCATTCATCCAGGAGTGATCCATAGTAGAAGTCTTCAAAGTAGTCATCTGGACAGTGTTTCCGAAGATCAAGACTTTCCAAAATGGTTTTTAAATATTTGGCTACATTGTAGGTAATGGAGTCAGTGCTACACACAATCCTTCCTTCTATGAAACATTGAGAAAAAGATGGTTTGTTTTCAGTTCTGGTTACTTTGCACCATTTAGTTCCTGGCACCATTTCCTGGTTTAACTTTGTGCATTTCATCTACATAGTTTGAGCCTAATTCAAGTGGAGAAATATCTGCTATAAAACATTACCTAAACTGTCCAGCAGGAGGCCACTTTAGATTGTAGCCCTGGTTAAACGGTCCATAGGAAAGCATAGGGGAGTTGTGTGAAAAATAGTGTGGATGAAACAGATCAGTGTGTGGATGAAACAGATCAGTGTGTGGATGAAACAGATCAGTGTGTGGATGAAACAGATCAGTGTGTGGGTGAAACAGATCAGTGTGTGGATGAAACAGATCAGTGTGTGGATGAAACAGATCAGTGTGTGGATGAAACAGATCAGTGTGTGGGATGAAACAGATCAGTGTGTGGATGAAACAGATCAGTGTGTGGATGAAACAGATCAGTGTGTGGGTGAAACAGATCAGTGTGTGGCTGAAACAGATCAGTGTGTGGATGAAACAGATCAGTGTGAGGATGAAACAGATCAGTGTGTGGGTGAAACAGATCAGTGTGGCTGAAACAGATCAGTGTGTGGATGAAACAGATCAGTGTGAGGATGAAACAGATCAGTGTGTGGGTGAAACAGATCAGTGTGTGGGTGAAACAGATCAGTGTGTGGGGTGAAACAGATCAGTGTGTGGATGAAACAGATCAGTGGATGAAACAGATCAGTGTGTGGATGAAACAGATCAGTGTGTGGATGAAACAGATCAGCGTGTGGATGAAACAGATCAGTGTGTGGATCAAACAGATCAGTGTGTGGATGAAACAGATCAGTGTGTGGATGAAACAGATCAGTATGTGGATGAAACAGATCAGTGTGTGGATGAAACAGATCAGTGTGTGGATGAAACAGATCAGCGTGTGGATGAAACAGATCAGTGTGTGGATCAAACAGATCAGTGTGTGGATCAAACAGATCAGTGTGTGGATCAAACAGATCAGTGTGTGGATGAAACAGATCAGTGTGAGGATGAAACAGATCAGTGGAGGATGAAACAGATCAGTGTGTGGATCAAACAGATCAGTGTGTGGATGAAACAGATCAGTGTGAGGATGAAACAGATCAGTGTGAGGATGAAACAGATCAGTGTAGTCTTTAATCTTGTTATAATGACCTTCCTTCATCATTAGTTTACTCAAAGTTATATTTGCATTAATTCCTGCATGTTTCAGTAATCTTGTTTTGTTCTTCAGCTGAAGCTCAAGTGTCTCACCTACCACCTAGCCCCTCCCACTTGTCTGGATTTACTTTATATATTTCAGAAGATCAATTCTGAAAGTGAAGCATAAATGGTTTAAAACTGTCCCAGAGACACTCTACAACAATAAAAATACTTATTTAAAATCTGTTTCCTCTCACAGTTACATTTTAAACAAAGAGGAGGGGCTTATCAGTTCTGTAGTTTTGAACAGGAAGTCACTGGAGCTGTTTGTGTTTTACAATGAACAAAAGGTCAATTTCTGATCTGCAGATGTTCTAATTAATTACTAAATAGTTGAAAAAAACACAATAGGTCTATAGATGTCATGTAACAGCCTAGCGCCATTCAGGTCTCTGCTCTCTCATTCAGGTATTTGTGAGTGAAACACGCCCACAAAATGCGTTTTTTATGTTTAGTGTACTTTCTATGAATATAAAGATAAGATATCCTTTATTTGTCCCACGATGGGGAAATTCCAGTGTTGCAACGCACATTTTAAGAACAGCAGGGAAAATAGAAACATGCAATCAAAGATAATTTAAAGTAGACTTAAAGTATATATAAAGCACAGTGCAGGATATGACAGGATAAATAGATAAAGTGGCATCAGTATATAGTATATAGTATTATGTACAATATATGACTATGATTATGTACAACTGCAGCATATGAACAGAATAAATAACTAGTAATAAATATGATGTATTTATTTATATGAGTCTTTATAAATATAAAGACGTGTTTCTTAATTTTGTAATAATCTATTACTTATTCTATAAATGTAAAATGAGAAAATCATGAAAGATTGATTTTTTTGGTATATATTGGTAGATTCTTTGGTCACTGGGTGTAAAATAAAAATAAAAAAACGAATTGGCTGCGAGTCAAGAGTGGGCAGTGCCTGCGCTTTTATAACAGGGAGTGGAAGAACCTGCCTCCTTTATATCTGACTTAAAGGTTGTATGTAAAAAAACAAACACATTTTTTCAAAAGAGTGAGACAGTGTGCGTAATTCTTTCCGCGAGTGAAGGACCTGCTGCATTCCAACGCACCTGTCGCCTCTGGGCTGTTCAGAGCTTTTCCTGCAGTGGGTTTTGGGGATTGTAAATGCCTGTGATTTATTTGGAAGTTCAACAGAAAAAGGTTGAGAACCACTGATATGATGATTCTGTTGATGACCAAGCATTGTTCAGTTTGTTTCAGACTCTGTCGCCCGTCACAGTCTGTAACAGAATCACTCTGATTGTCCTGGTTTAACCTTCCTGTTCATGTCACATTCCTGTTTATGATTCTCCATCAGAGCGTGGCCAGTCCAACAGGTCTGTCCACACTCACAGATACACAGATAAGACACTTATGAAGGAGGAAGTCACCGTGGAAACAGGTAAGAAATCTTCTCTTACTTTTGTCTGAGATAGAAGAAAAATATAGTAAGTGACGTGACAAATATCAACATAACAATTAGATATTTATTCAGTCGTTTGAAGGACAGATTAAACAACATGTTATATAAGTGTGTGTATAAGTGTGTGTGTTGTCTGTAGTTGAACCTTGTGTGTAAGTGTGTGTGTTGTAGTTGAACCTTGGTCTCAGATTTGTTGTAATAAAAGAATGTGTTCTGAGTGAGTCGGAGCTGTTTGTGGCTCCAGACAAAGTGAGTCTGTTGAATCTTTTCTTTCATCAGTGGTGAGTCTTTCACTTCTCTCGTCTCACTTTAAAGCAGCTCTAAGGAACTTTTGTCGTTGTTCAACGTTGTTAAAGTGTCTATGAAAGGTTGAACTTCTCTTTCACAAAGACGTGGTTAAGATCATATATTAGGTTATATTATAAGATTTTGCTAAACATTTTTTCATTTTCATTCCAGTTTGGCCATGTTTTTGCACTAAAAATGTACTTCCTGCTCATAAATTGGGCCAAATCTCTTCTAATGGAACAGGCTTTGTTTAACTTGAGCCATAAAAGTACACTTTTGTGGTCATAAAAATCAGTTTCTTGTGAGAAAATGTAAACTATCCCTCGTGTGATGTCATCAGTTTAAAACTCTGCTCTACTTCCTGGTCTTTTCAACAGATTTTCACATTTTTCTTCACAAAATTGTTCTAAGTTCAGATAAAACTATCATTTATGATTACAATAGGTATTAATCTACCAAAATAAATGAAAATTATAAAACGTAAAAACCTGTCATACACACTTTAAAGGAGATTTATTGTGATTTGTTTGTATATTTAGGAAGAAACTATAGCATAAGCTCATCAATAATTCATATTGTGTTCATTGCAAAACAAACATTTGCTAAAACAGTTTAGAAATAGAAACTGGTTCATTGACTTCCTGTTTAAAACGGCAGAACTGATAAGCCCCGCCTCCTCATTTTTAAATTTAAAAGAGCACAGATTAAAAAAATTAAAATTTCTAGTTGTTGGAAAGTGTCTGCATGACAATTTAGAACCCTTCATGTTTTTACTCACAGTCCTAGTTTTTGAGTAATCACAAGTAAAAACAGACAAGTGGGTGGGGACAGGTGGAAGGTGAAGACCAGATTTTCTGGGAGCTTGAGCATCAGCTGCTGAACAATACAAGATTATTCAAACATACAGGAATCAATCCAAAGATAACTTTGGCTAAACTAATGATGAGTGAACACTATGTGTTGTTTTTCTTATGAACAGACACTAACACACAACTAGAACAGAAGACCTAATAGACTGAGTCAGATTAATGAGAGAACACTGCTGTAACAAGGTTAAACACTGAGAAAAGTACATTTAGCACAATAGGTCTCCTTTAAGTCTCTGACGTCACACAAGGATGATCAGCTCAGTGCTGCCTCCTGCTGGAAAACCTGCTTCATCTGTGTTTTTGACAGTTTAAAAACAAACACTACTGAGTAAACCTAAAAGAAAAACAAACTGACACAATGTTTTACAAAAATGAGAAAATAAACCAAATCATGTCAAGTTTGAATTTCAACAGCACTTCAGTGTAAATACACAAGAGAGAGCTGTAGGGGGCGCACTACCGCTGAAGTGGCTTAGTTTTACTTTAACTCAGCAAAGAAACTATTCACAAAAACAATAGAACTAACTACATAAACAACAACAAACAATAAAGGAAAATACAAAAGATTCTGGTAAAAGGATGCCTGTGTTTGACCAATGAAAAGCCAGATTGTACGTACTGTCTAGGCTGCACACAGATGCATTTATGGACAGTGGGAACTTTTAGTTTTTGAATGTAAAGGCTTGTCTGAAGTTTTATCCAAATGTGTTTCAGATGGAGCTTCTTCTGCTGCTGCTGCTGCTGCTGCTGCTGTGGACGTCTGCAGGACAAGAGCCAGGTGTGTACTGAACAGAAACTTTAAGGGAGTTGAATGTTTTTTATGACTAAGAAAAGTACAAGATTTCTTAACAAAGTTTATTTATCATAACAGTGCATTTACACATTACGCAAACAAGTTCAATACTTAACTTATGTGGAGGTGAACTGACGCAGAAACATAAAAGAATAGTCCTCACGTCCTTCGCTGACTGTGTCCGTACATCATCCTGCAAATAAATTTTATGCACAGGGCAAAACAAACTATCTATACGTCAGAAAAGCGTTGACACATCTGAACTAGGTACATCGAGTGTCACTGAAAGGTCATGTGACTGTCGGAGATTTAGCTCTGTCCATAGAGAGTGTTCACAACCCTAACCTGGAATTTACACCAGGAGCTGCAGCAGCACGTCATACGCAAGTTTTTTTTAGACGCGTCAGTGCTGCTCCAACAACGAGAGCCTGAGCATCTACTCACACGAATAAACCAAAAAGCTCACATTTTATGAATTGGTCAGGTGGAAGAGCTTAAAACTGAATCAGAGGTGTGGTGTTTTTTCAAAGAGAAGCAACAAGCCGCGGCTGCTGCATTTGCAGATTTTACATCAGGGCTTTTTGTCTACTTCACGTTGTACTAGAACCTTAATTTTTCTTCTATTTTTCACCTCGTCCCGCAATTAATAGTGTAGGACTCAGACAAACTCTCGATCGCTCTCTCATCCATGTGCAGCGCTTTGGCACCAACAGGAAGCGCAGCACCGAAGAGAACAGCCGGTGGAAAACAGACGCAGGTAAAACGGCTCATATAAAGCGATTGTGAACAGAGGGAACAGTGTTGTTTTCACAAACACGTTTGTTACAAGTTCAGCTGTAAATGATGTGGGTTTATAACAGTCTGACTCATATTCACGGAGAAAAGAGCCTCTTAAGGACGTGATTTAAAGTTGTGTTTGAAGTGGGAAAGTTTGCATTGTTTACGGAGCTTCTGTTCATGGTACATGTTGTTTTAGTGGTACATGTTGTTTTAGTGGTACATGTTGTTTTAGTGGTACATGTTGTTTTAGTGGTACATGTTGTTTTAGTGGTACATGTTGTTTTAGCGGTACATGTTGTTTTAGTGGTACATGTTGTTTTAGCGGTACATGTTGGTTTAGTGGTACATGTTGTTTTAGTGGTACATGTTGGTTTAGCGGTACATGTTGTTTTAGTGGTACATGTTTTAGTGGTACATGTTGTTTTAGTGGTACATGTTGTTTTAGTGGTACATGTTGTTTTAGGGTACATGTTGTTTTAGCGGTACATGTTGTTTTAGTGGTACATGTTGTTTTAGCGGTACATGTTGTTTTAGCGGTACATGTTTTAGTGGTACATGTTGTTTTAGTGGTACATATTGTTTTAGTGGTACATGTTGTTTTAGTGGTACATGTTGTTTTAGTGGTACATGTTGTTTTAGCGGTACATGTTGTTTTAGTGGTACATGTTGTTTTAGCGGTACATGTTGTTTTAGTGGTACATGTTGTTTTAGCGGTACATGTTGTTTTAGCGGTACATGTTGTTTTAGCGGTACATGTTTTAGCGGTACATGTTTTAGTGGTACATGTTGTTTTAGTGGTACATGTTTTTTAGTGGTACATGTTTTAGCAGTACATGTTGTTTTAGCGGTACATGTTGTTTTAGCGGTACATGTTGTTTTAGCAGTACATGTTTTTTGGTACATGTTGTTTTAGCAGTACATGTTGTTTTAGTGGTACATGTTGTTTTAGTGTACATGTTTTAGTGGTACATGTTGTTTTAGCGGTACATGTTGTTTTAGTGGTACATGTTGTTTTAGTGGTACATGTTGTTTTAGTGGTACATGTTGTTTTAGTGGTACATGTTGTTTTAGTGGTACATGTTGTTTTAGTGGTACATGTTGTTTAGTGGTACATGTTTTAGTGGTACATGTTGTTTTAGCGGTACATGTTGTTTTAGCGGTACATGTTGTTTTAGCGGTACATGTTGTTTTAGCGGTACATGTTTTAGTGGTACATGTTGTTTTAGTGGTACATGTTGTTTTAGCGGTAATCTTTGTAGTTGACGTATTTTTAAAGAGCATCGGAACTTTATTTTGTCTCTGCGCGGCTTTTTCCTGTGTTTTTCCTGCTAAAGTCTGGGAGACGCACCGTTGATGCTGGTAAATTATAGTCCGAACTATTTTGAACGAAGTGTAGCGTATTGACGGCCGTCTCACATTGCTGGTGTAAATTGTAAGAGCAAGATCAGACTTGATTCCAGCGCGTATGACGGCCGTACTACGTGCTGCTGCAGTTACGCGCTGCTAATGCTTTGGTGTAATTTGGGGGTAAGAGTCCGAGATTGATTGGGCAATGTTTTTTCTTTCTTTTTTTTATTTCTGCACTACTGACAAATGAAATTTAGAAATAGTGTTTGTTTTATCTCATGTATTTGTATTGAAAGCAAGAGTCATACAAGTAAAAAGTGTTATTTATACTGTTAATGTCTGTGGTCAAACTCACACACCTGACTATTTCCATCACATCAGACAGCTGACTCTGGAGTTACATGTTCACGCTGCAGACAGTTACGCTTGAGTTCTTAAAGTTGGTCACGTTTCAGAAGAAAGTGTTCAGGCGTCACGACTGAGCGCCTGGCGTTAATTTGACTCTATGTGTGAACGTACCATCGGCTGCAACTGATACACAACAATAACATGCAGGTTAGGGAACACTTGGTGGTGGTCGGAGGTTGAGGCGCCAGGTGTTTAGGTGAATCACCTCTGCTGAGCTGCCCCAGGGCAGCTTACTATCGCTGAGTGAAGGGGGGCTGCTGTGTGAAAGAAGACACCTGTCTGTGTAAATGTGCTAAATAAATAAACCATTCATTCATTTTTAGGCATTTCCACAAACTTAAAACTGAACACCTGTAACTGTGACCCTGAGCTCTGAGCTCTGACCCTTAAATGAGCCTAGAATTGCCCCCTACTCCTCGAGAGCCCCCACAGGACACCACAAAGGACAAAGTCAAACAGAGAACAGAAGAGTCCACAACATCCATAGATTTGAGATCCTCCGGACAGATCGCATCCACCCACAGCAAACTCATCAAGTGACAAGCAAACAAGCGATTAGCTAGGCTACAAACTGCTTTACCACAAATGTGTTCTTCTAACTACCAAAATCTACTGAGTCTCTGCGTATTCCCCCCGTATTAGACTCTGTGTGAAGAGAACAAAGGCATCAGGCTCTTACATCCAAGCTCCAAGCCCAGGCCTGGCTCCAGAGTGTGGCCTCAGCTGGGTCTTACAGAGAGACTTCACCATCCTTGAACTGTGCTTTGTCTGTCACTGAGAACCAGTTTGCCATGGGAGAGCCTAAAGGGCACAAAGCCATGTCCAACATGTCTGGTGGCTGTTTGTTGTAAGAGTATTTAACTGTACCAGAAAACATGATAGATACAGTCAAGGCTTTTTGTCTGACTTAGATCAGACAAACAGAAACTCATACCACTTTATAAACTTAATCATATCCCTGCATCCTAACCTGTTTCTCACTCGTCTCCTCTCTTGTCTCCTCACTTGTCTCCTTGTCTCCTCTCTTGTCTCCTCACTTGTCTCCTTGTCTCCTCTCTTGTCTCCTCACTTGTCTCCTTGTCTCCTCACTTGTCTCCTCACTTGTCTCCTTGTCTCCTCAGAGTCAGTCTCAGTGTCCTGTGTCGTCATGGAGACCTGTGTCCTTCCCTGCAGTTTTGAAGGTTCTGGCATCGATCTAATCCGCTGGTCAAAAACCGAAGAGAACTTGGTGGTTCACGCTCATGAGCAGGGCACAGATCTGATGGATATGCAGGACCCGCCCTTTAGGGGGCGCACTTCTCTGTTTCCAGAGCTGATCTCAGGAGGAAACACGTCTCTACAGCTGACACAGGTGAAGGTATCTGACCAGGGAACATATCTGTGTCAGGTCTTCACCACTGCCACTGAAGCAAAGAAACTCGTTCATTTGAGAGTGGAAGGTAAGATCTGTGGACAGAGGAGGCTTCAGGTCCTTTTCAGGTCCTCTTCAGGTCCTCTTCAGGTCCTGCTCAGGTCCTGCTCATGCTTGTAGATTGTGATGTAGTTCAGAGTTGTAGTTTTGTGGTTTCAGCTCACAATTGAAGTTTGTATAAACAGGCTTTAGAATCAATCGGTCGATCTTGATCGATAAGTTGAGCACCAATGTTGATGATCTGCAGACGAGACAAAAGTGTCAAAGATCAAGGCTTCAGGGTTGAGAGTCGAGGAGGATTCAAGAGATCAGGAGGTCAGTGCGACTTTTAGTTGTGAGGTGGGATTTCATCTGTGGCAATAGATTGCTTGATAAATTTAGAGAGAAATGGAAGATTAGAAATAGTCTGCAGTTAAAGAAAATATCAGTATCAAGTCCAGGTTATTTGAGTGTTGATGAGCCAGAGCCAACCAGAACGGAGCTTGAACTTGTAGGTGGGCACGAGTCTGTATCATCATCCAGTTGGTGGGCGTGGTTACAGTCTATAGGGATGTTGATGGGCTCAATGGAGGGGCTTTGTCTTTGTTGATGGTCCGTGTGCCCTGTTTCCTGATCTCAGACGCTCATATCCATCTGTTGTATTTGTGTTCTTCTGTTCCAAATATCTTTGCATTGTTCCAGTCCGTGATGTGTTTTTTTTCTTTTGCAGTGGTCGGTTAATGCGGATTTTATGTTTTTCTGAGTTGCGTTTTCTGCTCTTATTAAACATCCTTGTGTTTCTTTTTTACACTTTTTAGCATTCTTTTCTTGCACTGTTCAGTAAATGAGCATTCAGCTTTTCACAACCGTCTTAGTACAAGAAAAAAGAGAGAAACAGACCTATATTGCTTAGGCTGTTGTGCCCATGGATTCCGCTGGGGGAATGTTGCATGATATCAAATGTTTTGATTTCATGGTCTCCAAAAGGTCAGAGAAGGTAACAGCAGTCAGTAATTATTTTGTACATTTTCAAGGTCAAGGTCAAGGTTTATTTATAAAGCACATTTAAAATACAGTTCTACTGCCCAAAGTGCTGCACAACATAAAACAATATAAAACAATATCACAAACTATGTCTCGCTCAACTTGTTTCAAAAGCCAGTGTAAAAAAGTGCCTTTTTAGTAGAGACTTAAAGACGTTAACATCAGAAGCAGATCGAATATTTAGAGGAAGACTATTCCATAATTTAGGACCAGCCACCGCAAAGGCCCTGTCTCCTCTGGTCTTAAGTCTAGATCGAGGACAATGTAAAAGTAACTGGTCACATGACCTCAGAGCTCTCACAGGAGCATACACATGTAACAGTTCAGTCAAATAAACAGGTGCCAAACCATGTAATGCCTTGAACACAAGCAACAACATTTTAAATTGAATTCGAAATGACACTGGAAGCCAGTGAAGACTCTCTAGCACTGGACTTATGTGATCAAAGCGTCTTGTGCCTGTCAGGAGGCGTGCAGCAGCGTTCTGTACAAGCTGCAGGCGACGAATGGAGGAGGCATCAAGACCATAATACAAAGAGTTGCAATAGTCCAGTCTTGTAGTAATGAACATATGGATTATTCTTTCCAAATGACTTGAAGGCAGATAAGACTTGACTTTAGCAATAAGTCTAAGCTGAAAAAAGCTGTTTTTTACCACTGAACTGATTTGCTTCTCAAACTTGAGGGAGCTGTCAATTAGAACACCAAGGTTTTTCACATAAGGGCATCTATTAGATGATGGGAGGCCAAGAGAATGACGAACGTCAAGACAGTTTGTTTCACCAAACACAATAATTTCCGTTTTACTTTCATTTAAATTAAGAAAGTTTGAATGCAACCAAACTTTGATTTCTTGTAGGCACTGCTGGAGTGGATTGCACGAGTTACTATCAGGCTTAAGAGGCATATAAATTTGGACATCATCGGCAAAGCAATGGAAAGGAATTTTATATTTTCTAAAAATAGAGCCTAATGGCAACATATACAATGAGAATAAAAGTGGCCCTAAAATAGAGCCTTGTGGTACTCCAAAGGTGAGGGAGGCTTTACGTGAAGAGAAAGGGCCAATATTCACATTAAAATGTCTACCAGTAAGGTAAGACCTAAACCAGTTTAAGGCTACACCTTTGATACCAACACAAGTCTCTAAACGTTCAAGTAAAAGTTCATGATCAACCGTATCAAAGGCCGCAGTGAGATCCAAAGCACCAAGACAGCGGGTTGACCAGAATCAGTTGTTAAAAACAAATCATTTGCAATTTTAAGAGTGCCGTTTCTGTGCTATGGCACGATTTAAACCAGATTGAAATTTTTCTGAAATATTATTTAAAAGCAAATAAGATTTCACTTGGAAAGAAACCACTTTTTCTAAAACTTTAGACAAAAAAGGCTGCTTTGATATAGGTCTGTAATTTGACAAGATTGATGGATCTAGATTGTGCTTTTTCAAGAGAGGCTGCACCACAGCCTGTTTAAAACTCGTGGGAACACAACCAGAACTCAAGGACAAATTTATCAACTTCAGAATAAAAGGTCCAACAGAATCAAAAGCACTTTTTAGAATTTTAGAAGGTATGCTGTCAAGAGGACAATCAGATGGTTTAGATCTTGGATCACTTTGGCTAGTTCAGAAAGAGTTACAGGTTCAAAGTTACTGAAAACAGCCGAACATGTTTCAATAACAGAATCAGTGACAGATTGGACAACATTTAAAGACCTAATATGAGAAACTTTGTCAATAAAAAATGAGCAAAATTTATCACACAATGACACACTAGGAGCTATACCAGTAGCTGGAGCAGGGTTCACAAGTCTGTCAAGAACATTAAAAAGGACTTGAGGTCTATGGCTATTGTCCAACACGAGATTACACATATATTTTGATTTTGATTGCTTAACAGCCCGTTGATAGAGTGATAAGGAGTCTCTGAAGATTTCTAACGAGACCTGTAATTTGTCCTTTTGCCACTTTCTTTCGGCTTGTCGGCATTTGCGCCGAAGAGCCCGCGTAGTGTCATTCAACCATGGCTCTCCAGCCAATTTGGGCTGTCTAGTTTTTAAAGGAGCAACAGAGTCAAGGATCTCGGTACAAGTTAGATCAAAAGCAATAGTCAATTCATCGATATTTAATTCCATTGAGTCATCCACTTTTTGTAACTCAGATTCATCAAAGGCGGAAGAGAATCTAGCTGCTGTTAGTGAATTTACGCAGCGTCTTTGACGTGCAGGAATGCTCTGTTTAGTATGAGAGCAGGGCAGATTAACACTGAACAAAACAGGCCAATGATCAGAAAGAGGCATGTCACAAATTTCGGTGATACAAACATTTAAACCATAAGACAACACCAGATCTAAGGTGTGGCCTTTTTCATGAGTTGGGCCAGTCACCGACTGTGTCAAATTAAAAGAGTCTAATACATTCAAAAAATCCTTCACCATTTGTTTGGAAATACAACAGACATGGATATTAAAATCCCCAATTATCAGAAAGTGGTCTGAAGTCAGAGCTATACCAGTCACAAACTCTGAGAAATCACAAATGAATGTATTATTAAATTTGGGAGGGCGAGAGACGAGCGCGCAAAGTACAGAAACAGACAGCTTAATTTCAAACACTTGCAGTTCGAAGCTCGTAAATTGTTTAAAGTGTACTTCTTGGCAGAGAAACTTGGATTTGAAGACCGTGGCTAGCCCTCCACCTTTGCCACTCATCCGAGGAGTGTTGAAAAAGGAACAGTCAGGCGGAAGCATTTCAGAGAAAGCTGAACACTCACCCGGATTTAGCCACGTCTCCGAAAGGCACATGAAGTCCAGTTCCCGCGAGGAGAAGAAGGCTTTAGAGCCCACCACAGCACGGAAACAGCACTACTTAAAGTGACAAATGACTTGCTATTAGCTGTTGATAATGGTCTGATCTCAGTTCTGGTTTTGCTGGATCTTAGCGCGGCATTCGATACGATTGACCACAGTATTCTACTGCAAAGACTAGAACTTGACGTAGGCGTCAGAGGAACCGCCCTCAGCTGGTTTAAATCCTATTATGTGATAGGTACCAGTTTGTTCATGTTAACCAAAGCTCCTCACGGTGCTCTAAAGTAGCCTATGGTGTGCCACAGGGCTCTGTACTCGGGCCAATCCTTTTTATTATTTATATGCTGCCATTAGGTAATATCATCAAAAGACATCGCATTGGACTTCCATTGTTATGCAGATGATACTCAACTGTACCTGTCAATGAAACCAGATCAGACTGACCAAATAGAAAGATTTAGTGCCTGTGTGAGGGACATAAAAACCTGGATGAGCCACAACTACCTACTACTCAACCCTGAGAAAACAGAAGTTATTCTAATAGGTTCAAAACACCAGCGAGACTACTTGGCTGAGCAGACAATCACCCTGGACAATGTCAGTGTAGTCTCTAGCTCGACTGTTAGAAACTTAGGAGTTTTATTTGACCAAGAGCTCTCATTCAAAGCTCATATAAGCCAAGCATGTAAAACAGCATATTTTCACTTGCGAAAAATAGCTAAAATTAGAAAGATACTGCCTAGAGGTGATGCTGAAAAACTAATCCATGCTTTTGTCACGTCGAGATTGGACTACTGCAACTCTCTGCTTGCAGCTTGTCCAAAGAGCTCAATAAGAAGCCTTCAGCTGGTTCAAAACGCAGCTGCAAGAGTTCTAACTAGTACAAAAAGGCGAGAGCACATCACCCCAGTGCTACAGGATCTTCACTGGCTTCCTGTTGATTTCAGAGTCAAATTTAAAATTTTGCTTTTAACCTATAAAGCCCTAAATGGCATGGCCCCTTCCTATCTCAGGGAATTATTAGTTCCCTATCACCCTGGCCGTCCACTTCGCTCACAGGATGCTGGGCTTTTGGTGGTGCCCAGAGTTTTTAAAGTATTGGTGGCAGAGCATTTGCATATCAAGCTCCCCTGCTGTGGAATCAGCTTCCTGCTCATGTTAAAGAGGCTGACACAGTCTCTTCATTTAAGATTAGGCTCAAGACACTTTTGTTTGCAGCTGCCTATGGGTAGGCCACTATTGTTTTAATCAGTATTAATTTATTTATTTATTACTATTTTTAGCTAATTGTGAAGTGGGTGGGGAAGTTTGACATTTTAATTATTTTAACTATTGTTATATTTGTATTTGTATTTAATTGGTTTTAATTCAAAACTGCTATTGATTTTAAATATTGTTGTTTTATATTTTTTGTGAAGTCCACTGGGATGGCTGTTGTTGTGATTCTGGGCTATATAAGAATAAATTGAATTGAATTGAATTGAATTGAATTTAATAAAAATGTCTTGTTTGCTGCTGACCTAACGTTGATCAAAGCTAACTGAAGAACAAAATCCACACCGTGCGTTGAAGAAGGAGCTCGAATCAAAGAGCGAAGATTTCGCTGCTCCACACCGCGTCGCCCAGTGTGAGGACGCCGCGGAAAGGTGTATTCCTTCGCTGCTAGAGCGCACAACTGATCCGTAGCGCAGACACCAGTCTGCAGGACAGGATAAATCCACCGTTTCAGCGGCAACGATGAGGCTTGAAAGGCCGGGGATACGCTGCTCCCAAGAGGAAAAAGGCTGGCTCCACGCGATGCGCGGATATGGGCTCTCCAACGCACCAAAACACCGCTGCGTTTTCCTCGCCTTCTGGCACGTCTTCGCCGTGGAACCATCGAGGGCGAGCGCCACAGGTAAGCCGGTAAATCCGTAGAGAGGAAGGGAGGTACATCCCCGAACTGACTTTCACAGAGATTTTGATTAAGAAACTGCTGATGAGCCGCTCGGATTTGAAATAAAGTCTGGCGATCGTACACAAATCCAGCTGAGACATTTTCGTAAATAAAACAGCAGAATAAAAACAACATTAGGTAAAATGCAGCAGACAGACGGTTCGCCCTGCACACTGCTGGCGCCATCTTCCAGTCCAAGAGTTAAAGACTTTAAATTTTGTCTGCAGAGTCTGTCAGTAAAATGAAAACAAACCAAACACCATTCATTGACTGAGTTATATTCACAGTAAAACATTTCTGTTTTGTCCCTCTGCAGATGAGCCTGGTTCCTCTGTTGCTGTTGTGGTTGGAGTCATAGTGTTTGTCCTTCTCCTGGTCGTCGCAGGAGTCGTTGTTTTCTTCTTATGGAAACGTAAAAAGAACAAAGAGGTGAGTTTTCCTCTGACACAGACTGATACAGCTGTGACTCTGACCTGCTCCACTACAACCACAAATAATAAACTCTCTTTTCAGAACCAAAACCTCCAGACTCCAGGACCAGAAGAACAAGGACTGTAAGTGTGTAACTTTAACTCCAAAAGGCTCCTCTGACCTCTGACCTCTGTCTTCATTCCTAGATTACCTGACGACAGTAGAAAAGCTTCTTCTCTTGAGCGCAGACTGCAGGAGGCTTTAGGACCTTTGTCTGAGGATGAGTCTCAGAAGGTCCAGACTTACCTGCAGGACCAGAGTTTGATGGGAGAGTTTCAGATCCTTCACAGAAAAGATGTAGAAAAAGATGGTCTCATTAAAAGTCTTCTTCATGTTTATGGTGAAAACAGCTTCACTGTGACTCAGAGGCTCCTGGAACATCTGCAGAGGAACAAAGAGGCTGAAGGTAAAGACACACTCTGGAACTTCTCTTCAGAAACAGGATCTTCTGTGTGAGAAACCATGAGATTATGTGTTGGTTAAACAAAGTATTGTCCAGTGATGTTTCAAAAATCTGTGTCAAATAATCATCAAACAAAATGTTGAAATAAAGAAATTCTACTACAGAGGGAGATTTCCCGAGGAGCTACCAGTTTAACATAGAAAAGTAGCCCTAAAGATTCAACAGTAGCCTGGGTTTCTCTGGAGTCACTTTTTTTGGGCTACTAGTAGCTCTCAAAAACACCTCCGAGGGGCTACCTTTGGGTATTTCTGCTGCTACTCGATTGCGCTGCCGCCGTTCTGGCCCTAGATGACACTCCGTGCGTTTTTGGTAACCACCCCCTTCCCTCTCGGCCACGCCCCTTTCCCTCGGGCTACTTTGCTTCCTGTCAGTGTACCGCCCCCTATTTGATCCCTAGAGGAGGTTCGAAGCCCCCGACCCTCCAACACATCCGCAGCCACGCCCTTGAGCTGTTTTTTTTCGCCCTGTTACTGAAATGAACTAAAAACAAACCTTGAGGCCTTTTGTGAATTTTAAAACATTCTGTTGGTAAAAGATGCTCAGACGAGTGGTCGAGCGTATGCAGCACCTCATCATGTGGATTAAAATACTTTTTGGTGGAATATACTGTAGTTAAGTAGATTAAGTGTTTTTGTATTATAAACTTTTGTTTTGGGACAAACCAGAGGCTACAGACAACAGTGAACTGGAGCAGCACCAGGTTTGAACAAAACAATATGACTTCAATGGGACATGGGTTGTCTGTGTGATGACATTTTTTTAAAAAATATAACTAAAGGGCTAAAAGCTGAAATACAGTCATATGAGGGGTGACTTTATTTACATTTACTATTAGTTAGCAGCTCCACAGACCCAGAAGCATCACTTATTTCATATAACGCGACAAGGAAACTAAGGCTCTGAGGAAAGGATTGGTTTGGGAATTCAAAGAGTTACATAGTCAAAAGCCCTGAACATGTTTGTGTGTGTGTTCCTCTCACAGAGATGATCCGGAGGAGCTCAGAAGAGTTAAAGTCCAGCCTCACACAGAGGTTTAAGTTCCTCCCAGAAGACCTCAGAGGAACCACAGAGAAGATGGAGTTTACAGAAGGTTTCACAGAGCTTTTCATCACTGTGACAGAGTCTGAGCAGATCCACCAGGTCTTATGTCAGGACATCTTCAAGCCCCGCCCACACTCACCACAGCCAATCAGAGCGGTGCTGACTGTGGGCGTGGCCGGCGTGGGGAAAACAGTTCTGACTCAGAAGTTCAGTCTGGACTGGGCTGAAGGCAGGACCAACCAGGAGCTGCAGCTGCTGTTCCCGTTCACTTTCAGAGACCTCAACGTGCTCTCAGACAAGTTCAGCCTGGTGGAGCTGCTGCAACACTTCTTCAGTCCATCCAAAGATCTCTGCAGCTTCACACAACTCCAGGTGCTCTTCATCTTTGACGGTCTGGACGAGTGCAGACTTCCTCTGGACTTCAGCCGAACCCGGGTCCTGACTGACCCCACAGAGTCTGTCTCAGTGGACGTGCTGCTGGTAAACCTCATCAGGGGGAGCCTGCTTCCCTCCGCTCTCCTCTGGATAACCACACGCCCTGCAGCGGCCAATCAGATCCCTGCTGAGTGTGTCTCCATGGTGACAGAGGTCAGAGGCTTCACTGACCTGCAGAAGGAGCAGTACTTCAGGAAGAGGTTCACAGACGACACAATCATCTCCCACATCAAGAGCGTCCACAGCCTCTACATCATGAGCTACATCCCCATCTTCTGCTGGATCCTCTCCACAGTTCTACAGAAGCTTCTGGAACAAACAGAGGAACCAGAGCTGCCCCGGACTCTCACACAGATGTACGTCCACTTCCTGGTGCTGCAGCTCAAACAAAGAACAGCAAATACAAAGGGAAAGCAGAGGTTTCAGTCTGGTCTGAAGAGAACAAGAAGATGGTTCTGTCTCTGTCCAAACTGGCCTTTGAGCAGCTGCAGAAAGAAAACCAGAGTGACCTGAGCGAGTGTGGGCTGGACGCTGAAGTGTACTCTGGAGTGTTCAAACAGGTCTTTAGAGCAGATCCAGGCGAGTATCAGACTCTGAAGGTGTTTCTGGCTGCTCTTCATGTTCATCAGGTCTTTGTAGATGATGACATCAACCTGCTGAAGGTCAAATCATCTTCTATAATCTCACGATTGACTCAAACTAAACCTAAACTATTTGATCTCCACCGCTCAGCGGTGGACCAGGCCTTACATAGTCCAAACGGACACTTGGACATGTTTCTGCGCTTCCTCCTGGGGCTGTCTCTGTCGACCAATCAGAGGCTGCTGCAGGGTCTGCTGACTCACACAGGAAGTGACACGACCAATCAGGAGACAGTAAAGTACATCAAACAGAAGCTGAATGAAAAGAGTCTGTCTGCAGAGAGAAGTCTGAACCTGTTTCACTGTTTGATTGAGATGAATGATGACAGTCTGGTGCAGAAGGCACAGAAGAACATGAGTAAAAGAAAACTTTCTGATAAAGACATGTCTCATGCTGATTGGTCGGCTCTGTCCTTCGTCTTACTGTCCTCAGACTCAGACCTGCAGGAGTTTGACCTGAGGAAATATGACCCTTCAGAGAGAGCTCTGCTGGGTCTGCTGCCAGTGGTCAAAGCCTCCACCAAAGCCCTGTGAGTCTAACTGTCTCTAATGTCCCTCTGTCCTCACACTGTCTCTAATGTCCCTCTGTCCTCACACTGTCTCTAATGTCCCTCTGTCCTCACACTGTCTCTAATGTCCCTCTGTCCTCACACTGTCTCTAATGTCCCTCTGTCCTCACACTGTCTCTAATGTCCCTCTGTCCTCACACTGTCTCTAATGTCCCTCTGTCCTCACACTGTCTCTAATGTCCCTCTGTCCTCACACTGTCTCTAACGTCTCTAATGTCCGTCTGTGTCTTCAGTCTGAGTGGCTGTGGACTGTCTCCTCACAGCTGTGGTCCTCTGGCCTCAGTCCTCAGCTCGTCCAGTCTCACACACTTAGATCTCAGTCACAACGACCTCCAGGACTCAGGAGTGGAGCTGCTGTGTGAGGGACTGAAGAGCGCCCCCTGCAGACTGGAGACTCTCAGGTCAGACGTTGCCTTTATGCCCCTTACTCTTGTCATGTTTTTAGAAAGTCCAATGTGGGGACTAATGTAACTCCTGCTCTGGGGCAAGTTCTTCTCTTTCAAACTCAGACCTTTCAGTGACACACGTTGAACCTCTGTCCCGGTGTGAGTTGGTGTGACACACTTTGGCTCTAGTTCAGGAGTCAGGAGTTTGCAGGCACACTCACTAGTTTTATTTCTGTAAATTATGACTTCAGAGTTTTCTGACAGCTGTGTCGAAAGCTCCTTTAACTCCTGAAACACGGTATGTACCAGCTGGAGCTGGAGCTGTGTTGGAGAAGACCAGAAAGACACCTGACATGAGGTTAAACAAAGGGTCGTGTGACAATAGATCCCTAAAGCAATAAATTTATGGCAAAGCTATCTGTGCAGCTGATGGATGTTTTTCCAGTGCATTTTAGGGATTGTACCATTTACACAACCTCTTGAGTTGGCACAGGGGTTTTATGGCCTGTACGCTGTTGGATGTGATGCATGTTCTTATTCTAAACATGACCAAGATTCAAAAGGTTTAAATTAATAAAAGTTTATTCCACCTAACAATATTTCTAAAGGTCGGGCCAATCTTTCCCTGGTAGCTTCCATTATGCAAGTCTTACGCCAGGCGTAGTGTGAGAAAATCTGACCGCTTGCCTGTCCCTCGGCCCAATACAGATTCAAAATGAATATGCAAATGTATGATGTTCATGTGGTTCCTCCCAGGTTCTCATATTTCGTCTTGCATCAGTGGAGCCAGGTCTGACTCCTCCTTGGTCAGAGATAAACTCCGGTCCTCTCCAGAGGTCAGAAAGGTTCACCTGTAGACAAAACAGATATCCTGTGTTTCTCCCTAATCCTAGCTGCAGCTATAAAAGTTAATTATTATGTCAAGCTAATTCTGAACCTACATGAAACTTTCCAAGTCAACTTAAGTTCAGTTAAAGAATACAAAAGAAGTATCCATTTTAACAAACCAATGAATTCAGTGATTATCTAATCAAATTATATCACAACTGTAAACCTTCATTGTTTATATGCAAATGTATGTGAGCAACTGAAAAGCTTTATTTGTTTGAAACTATTTTTGAAATCATCATCAACGCTCACGTCAATGTTGATAAATCCAGACAAGTCCCTCGTTTTGGTCGTACACCACATTTACACACAAACTTTGTAGTAGCAACTTTGATAAATGAGGGCCCTTGTATCTGTGTGTGACACTCACACAGCTTTAGTGTTTGTTGGTTCACTCACATGCAGCGTGTCAGAGGAACTGCAAATGTTCCTTTAAGAGAAATGACCTCATGAAGGAAAGAGTCAGGAGTGTTCCTGGTGTTTTTTATTCACTCAAACAAACATCCATCGTACAGTTTGTGTAACACCGTGTGTCTTTAGGCTCTCTGGATGTCTGGTGTCAGAAAGGGGCGGGGCTGCTCTGGTCTCAGCTCTAAGCTCCGCCCACTCTCGTCTGAGAGACATTGACCTGAGCTACAACAACCTGGGCCCCTCAGCAGAAAAGAAACTGACCGCTTTACAGAACGACACACAGCGCCCCCTACAGTCTGTCAGGTAAGACTACACTACAGTCTGTGACTCCACACTGCCCCTACAGTCTGTGACTCCACACTGCCCCCTACAGTCTGTGACTCCACACTGCCCCTACAGTCTGTGACTCCACACTGCCCCCTACAGTCTGTGACTCCACACTGCCCCCTACAGTCTGTTCTTGTGTATTGCAGGTTGGTTCCTGCTGGAAAACAGTTCCTGGTTCCAGGTCTGAGGAAATGTGAGTCTGATTTGATTTGATTTTTTAGTTTAGTTGATCATATTTCTGTGGAAGCACATTTCTGTCCGTGAAAAAAAACAAACCCTCCACAGAAAGTCCACATTTTGAGTTTTAATTTCATATGAGTTTTAAACTTGTGGCCCAATATCTGTCCCATTGACGCCAAATAAAGATTGGCTAAGAGCTTTTGGGTTGTAGAACATGTTCCTGTTTTAGAAATGGTTTCCAGAGTCTTTGATTTTGAGCTGCGTTAATAGACCAGACTTTTCTGTCACTCATGAGTCCAGCAGCAGGACAGACAGCTCGGCTTGATGCCCCTCTGCGTTATATGCGTATTGGTGCGGCACTGATGCAACTTTCACACATAAATATCCTCCTCACACTCAGATGTTTTTGTGTTTCAGACTGGTGTGAGTTCTCTCTGGATCCAAACTCAGCTCACAGACGTCTGCTTCTGTCTGACGACAAACAGACTGTGACTCATATGAAGGAGGATCAGAAGTATCCAGATCATCAGGACAGATTCAAGGACTGTCCTCAGGTCCTGAGCTCCACTGGCCTGAGGGGGCGCTGTTACTGGGAGGTGAACTGGAGCGGCGACAGGGTGGTTTCTATAGCAGTGAGTTACAAAGGAATTCAACGCAGAGGAATAGGAAAGGAGTGTGTGTTTGGATACAATGATCAGTCCTGGAGTCTGAGGATCTGCCAAGGAAAGTGTTCTGTGTGGCACAACAATGAGGAAACAAAGGTCTGTGGTTGGCTCCGCTCCTCTGGGGGCGTGTCCTCAGACAGAGTGGGCGTGTCCTCAGGCAGAGTGGGCGTGTTCCTGGACTCAGAGGCTGGAGTTCTGTCCTTCTATCAGATTCTCTCTGATGATAAAGTGTCTCACATTCACACCTTCTCCTGCTGCTTCTCTGAGGAGCTGTTTCCAGGGTTTGGACTGGGACCTGGTTCTTCTGTGACTTTGCTGAAGCTGTGTCAGAATATGGACTGAACTGTGAGGCAGTACCAGGACTTCTGTGAATCATGTTGTGTTGTTATAAAGTTTATTCTGGAAAAATTTTATAATATTTTACCTCACCACCTGCTGTCAGAAGAGACTGTTTCAGGTTTATTAAACTGTGGATCATAAACCATAGAGTTTAATTAGACACTGGAGCTTTCCTGCAGAAATAAAACATAAATCAGTCTTATTCTGTGCTTTGATTAGAGCCACTGTGTTTGGAACATTTAAAGGAAAAAGTATAAAATGATAATAATCCATTTTCTTTAAAGTTAATTAAACTTTCATTCAGCATTTTTACAGTTGTGTGTTGTTTGTTTGTATTTCAGGTTTACCTTACAGAGTTACATTTATAAATCAAAATGAATAAAAGGGTTTAAAAGACGTCATTTGGGCCCTGCGCAGTAGGAGTACAAAGTGGGGCAATGACAACTGCACAGAAAGACTGATCTGATCCAGAACAAACGTCTGAGGAGGAGAACTCACTGCTGCAGCAAACTGAGACTTTATCACATTTAAAATATTCAGGCTTTTTTATTATCTTTGACACAAAAAACTCTCTCAACCTCTGACAGCGAGGAGAAAATCAGCTTGTCTTCAAACCAAACGAGATGAACTTTACACAAAAAGGCTAAACACGCTAGAGTTAGACGACTTAGGCGACTTAGACGGTTAAATAAACAGAACGAGGTGAACTAAACTCTTCTCACTTTTACCGACTGGAGCTTGCTGCTTACCACAAGGGTGCGCTGCTGTGTAGTGCAGCTCTGTGTTGCTTTTCTGATGGGAACAGAAAGGCTACTCTCTGAATTTGAGTGCCTGAAGCCAAATCCAGGTGATCATGGTTTTTGCTGCAGATGAATCCTGACCTCAAAATGTAGCCCCAGAGGATTTTTTTTCCCTTTTTATCTGCCCGACGTGTAGTCCCTCATTCATCCAGGAGTGATCCATAGTAGAAGTCTTCAAAGTAGTCATCTGGACAGTGTTTCCGAAGATCAAGACTTTCCAAAATGGTTTTTAAATATTTGGCTACATTGTAGGTAATGGAGTCAGTGCTACACACAATGGGTCTAAGTGGGACCTCCTGTTTGTGGACTTTGGGTAAGGGTTAGGGTTCTTGAAACGTCTTGATCTTCGGAAACACTGTCCAGATGACTACTTTGAAGACTTCTACTTTTTATCTGCCCGTCAAAAAGTCAGAAACAAATTTTACATATTTTATGACTAAGTTACATGATTTTTCACGTTCTAATCAAATATTTTTGGTCTCATTTGAAAGCTAAGACCGTGCATCTGATTAAAGCCAATATTCTAGAATTCTGTTTAGATCATTAGATTAGATGTTCACAGCAATGTTCATGTCATTCGGCTTCTTTTTATCCTTCTATAGGCACCTTTTTTTGGGAAAAAGGCACCTCCATTTAGCCCCGTCTATTGAAAATTGTACGCCCCACAGACCCCAAACCTACATCACTGGAATCAGCTCATGGCCCTCTGTAACACAAGTGAACATCAGCTCTGTAGCCCATGTAGAAACTAAAAAGTCTATATACACCTTTAAGTCAAGATGGTCTCAGAGCCTCAGCCTTCCTAGACCATTTTAAAAACATGATTTTCTAACAGTCAATTAACCCTTTAAGCGCCCAAAGTAGCAATTCTGCACCAAGTCATTCCACACTGCAAAAAAGTCATAATATAATCTTGGTTAAATCAAAATATTCAGTCGTTTTTGGCCGATTAGTATTAAATTTGGTAGCAAATCTCATTAGTTCATGACATTTCTGACAGTTTATAAGAGATTTTAGCTTCAACAGAATTTGCCAACGTTTTCAGTAAAAACGTTTTTGCAACACTTGCACATATTATAGCTTGAAATCAGAACAAATTTATTAAAACAACTTGAAACAAGTCAAATAATTTTAAAGCATCAAGTGCAAGCATCTTAACTAGAAAAAATGTTTTTTTTTGCAGCGTTGGCTCTCTGTCTCCAGACTCTATTTCTGATAAGTTTCGGTATTTTGTAGACTGCACATTCAACTCTTTACCAACTCTTTAAAATGGAGAGATATCAGTTTGGATTGTCCAGGGCAACATCTAAAGTCTCTAAATGTATTGTATTATATTTTCAGTAAAAACTCTAACCTAAAGGGTTAACTCACCTGGGGGTCCTAAGCAAAGTCTGATGCTGAATTCAGATTGTTCAATGGACACTGTCCATGGTAAAAGTGGCGCATGATTGGTATTGAAAGTCCCTCTTGAGACTCGCCCTCATGGAAAAACGTCATATCTTTTTTGCTCATAAAAGTAAAATCCCCCTTACTTACAAATCCCAAATGCTGAGTGAGTCTGTTCATCAGGAGTCGGGTAATTTAAAATCCCCTTACTTACAAATCCCAAAAGTAAGTCTGTTCATCAGGAGTGGGTGGTGAGTGAAAGGGTCAAGTTTTGTTTTTGAAATCCAAGATGAAGGAGTCAACCGGGGTCAAAAGGTGATTTTGTCTTACTTTATGAATGTAGTGAATGTAGTAACTGTCTACAATACTGGACAAAAAACCCAGCTGCTTTTGATCCTTCCTTCTATCAAACATTGAGAAAAAGATGGTTTTTTCCGTTCTGGTTACTTTGCACCATTCAGTTCCTGGCACCATTTCCAGGTTTAACTTTGTGCATTTCATCTACAGAGTTTGAGCCTAATTCAAGTGGAGAAATATCTGCTATAAAACATTACCTAAACTGTCCAGCAGGAGGCTACTGTAGATTGTAGCCCTGGTTGAACGGTCCATAGGAAAGCATAGGGAAGTGTGTGGATGAAACAGATCATGTGGAGAACAGTCAGTGTGTGGATGAAACAGATCAGTGTGTCAGTGTGGATGAAACAGATCAGGTGTGGATGAAACAGATCAGTGTGTGGATGAAACAGATCAGTGTGTGGATGAAACAGATCAGTGTGTGGGTGAAACAGATCAGTGTGTGGATGAAACAGATCAGTGTGTGGATGAAACAGATCAGTGTGGATGAAACAGATCAGTGTGTGGATGAAACAGATCAGTGTGTGGACAGATCAATGAACAGATCAGTGTGAGGATGAAACAGATGAAACAGATCAGTGTGAACAGATCAGTGTGTGGATGAACAGATCAGTGTGAAACAGATCAGTGGTGTGAAACAGATTAAACAGATCAGTGTGAACAGATCAGTGTGTGATGAAACAGATCAGTGTGAAACAGATCAGTGTGTGGATGAAACAGATCAGTGTGAAAACAGATCAGTGTGTGGATGAACAGATCAGTGTGTGGATGAAACAGATCAGTGGTGGGATGAAACAGATCAGTGTGTGGATGAAACAGATCAGTGTGGAGATGAAACAGATCAGTGTGTGGTATGAAACAGATCAGTGTGTGAGATGAAACAGATCGTGCTGGATGACAGATCAGTGTGTGGATGAAACAGATCAGTGTGTGGATGAAACAGATCAGTGTGTGGATGAAACCAGATCAGTGTGTGGTGATGAAAGATCAGTGTGTGATGAAACAGATCAGTGTGGATGGATGCAAAAACAGATCAGTGGTGGATGGATGCAGTAACTTCCTTATGCTTAATTCAGACAAGATGCGAAGTTATCATCGTTTGGCCAGAAACAAAGAGATGGTTGTCAGCAGTTACCTCAGTCTCTCTTCTGAAACCGTAAATCAGTTACGAATCTGGGGGTAATAATGGACTCAGACTTGAACTTTAAACAGCCACATCAAGTCAAATAACATCAGCAGCTTTCTACCATCTAAAAAACATTGCCAAAATCAAAAGTATAGTGTCAAAGCCTGACCTGGAGAGGCTTATCCATGCATTTGTCTCCAGTAGGTTAGACATTGTAACGGCCTGCTCACGGCCTATCCAAACAGGCTGTAAAGCAGCTGCAGTACATCCAGAACCAGGAAGTACGATCACATTAGTGGACCAGAACCCAGGAAGTACCATCACATTTAGTCTGACAGAACCAGGAAGTACGTATCACATTAGTCCTGACTAGAACCAGGAAGTATCACATTACCTGACAGAACCAGGAAGTACCATCACATTAGTCCTGACAGAACCAGGAAGTACCATCACATTAGTCCTGACCAGAACCAGGAAGTACCATCACATTAGTCCTGACCAGAACCAGGAAGTACCGTCACATTAGTCCTGACCAGAACCAGAAGTAACCATCACATTAGTCCTGACCAGGGAACAGGAGTAGCCATCACACTCTCACTCCTGACCAGAACCAGGAAGCTTATCATCACATTTTAGGTCCTAGACCAGAACCAGGAAAGTAATCAACATAGTCCTGATCCAGAACAGGAGGTACATCACATCTAGTTCCTGATCCAGAACAGGAAGTCTTACCATCACAGTCAGTCATGACCAGAACCGAGGACGTACCATCACATCAGTCCTGACGCCAGAACCAGGAACGTTAACCTGTAACTCCCCCATCGGCGAGTACAAGTGCCCTGATTGGAGTCAACATGCTCTGCAAACGTAAAAATAACGATTTGTGGTTGAAGCTTACGTGGTTTAATGGTAAATCTCAACCAGTTCGCCCAAGCCAAGTTGTCACTTGAAACCTAAACTGTTACTCGTTACAACCCAAAGAAAGTGTTGCCGTACGAGGCTTTCACGCAAACATGCGGTGGTATTTTTTTTTTTTACAGTATTGGGTCTTTTATGCAAAAAAAGAAAAAAAGAAAAGAAAAAAAAAGGTGTGAAAATGTGGCCCTCATCATACATTATGATGGGCCGTTTGTAGTACGGAATCTGTGTGGTTGGGACTTTCCTTCTGAACGATGAAGTGTCCACGTTCAGTGAAGACCTCAGACATTTCATTTAACGTTAAACAAAAATCCACACAATTATGGATTTAAATAATAAGGAACAGCAGCTGGTTATACATTTTGGTTTTGGGGATTGGTTCTTATTAGCTCCTTTGTCAGGTATGTTGACTTCTCATTAAAATGCACGTACAAGGAACTTACAAGCACTTTCTAAAGCGTGCATGAAAAGGCAGGACAAGGACTTGTTCTATTATTATATGTTGTATTATACACGACGTGTCTTTCCCTCTGCTTTCTGCGGGATAGAGCAGCGTGGCTGTCCCGCTCAGGGCGTGGGGACCATAACGAATCGTGTTTAAAGA
>JBBPFD010000048.1:0-24896 GCA_038363315.1 Mugilogobius chulae
AGTCTTGTAGTGTGTGGGCTAAAACTCGCATTCTAATTAGTACAACTGGAAAGTTGTGTAGTGTGTGGCCAGCTTAGGGGCAGTTTATACGACAACGAGTTTTTACGAAGTTTCCATGTCAGATTCTCTTTTACACAACAACGAGCTACGTGTTCATTGAATCGGCGTTTCTCTGGATACGATTCAAGAGGGAGTTTCACCGCGGACGTTCAGTGGATACACCGCGGTGTAAACAGGAAAACACTGTTGGCAATAAAGACAGTTACATCACTGATATACGCGTGCAGTAGCAGCTACTTTAAGACCGTAGAAGAAGACTGCACAGTCACCAAAATGTTCTTTAAACCAAAGCACCTTTCTTTCTCTCAAAGTAAAGCCAACAGTGACCAGTGTTTCTTACCTGTGCGTTGCAGAGGAGGAGACACAAACTAATCTTCCAAAGTCTCTCCTGTGTTTGATTCAATTAGTCCATTGAAATTCGTGTGTTTAGAAAAAAGAAAGTTTGAAGCGCTACACAACAAGTAGGCTTTTATTCAACCGTGAACGCGTAGGACAGCGGTGTCTGCGCCTGGTAAAAGCGAGCTGTCTTCTCTGTGTTTGTGTCAAACTCTGCGATGTGCGTCTTCCCCGCGCACTGGTCCTCGGTTCTCCGTGTTGTTTCCAGCTCTCCCTTTTAACTCGCGCGCTGGTCCTTGTTGATAACTTGTAACCTGTCAGTGCTCGGTTATCATAGGCTGCGTGGGGTCACGGTGAGGTCATCTGGAGTTCTGGCACAATTCCGCCACCTCCTGACGCGGCACAAGAACTACAGCTTTATGGGTCTATCTGTGTTTCCATGTAAAGGAAGATTAGCTCCACGACTCCAGATAAACTGTGAACACAAAAATTACGACTGTGACGTTTTCTGGGGAATGTTGTCTTGTAAACTAGGCCTTAACAGGACTAAAACTGGACTAAAGCAGGACTCAGACAGGACTAAAGCAGGTCTGAAACTGGACTAAACAGGTCTAAATCCCATGTGTGTTTCAGTCGTGTGGAGTTGAAGAGACTTTGTGAAATCTTCACTCGGATGTTTGCAGATCCTCACAGTAAGGTAACGTCTGCTTCAGTTCAAACCTCCTCTTATAAAATAAAACTGTTTGTTCTGTCTCTTTTCCACAAACTCACCTCTCACCTCTGATCTAACTCTTCTTCTTCTGTTTTTGCATGTTCTGTCTGTGCTGCTGTGGATTCAGAGAGTAAGTGCCTCTTCTGCTCACGATCACACACGTTTGGACTAACACACGAGAGCCATGTCGTCTCTCCGGTCTCAGCCGTCTCTCGTTGCTTGTTCTGCAGGTGTTCAGCATGTTCCTGGAGACGCTGGTGGACTTCGTGGCTCTGCACAGAGAGATCTTCACGACTGGCTCTTCGTTCTCCTCACTCAGCTGCTGAGAAGATGGGAGCGGATCTGCTGGGATCGGTGCAGGCCAAGGTTCAGAGAGCGCTGGACGTGACCAGGTCTGGAGCTGGACTAAAGCAGGACTAAAGCAGGACTGGGACAGGACTAAAGCAGGACTAAAACAGGACTAAAACAGGACTAAAACAGGACTAAAGCAGGACTAAAGCTGGACTAAAGCAGGACTAAAACAGGACTAAAGCAGGACTAAAACAGGACTAAACAGGACTAAAGCAGGACTAAAACAGGACTAAAGCAGGACTAAAGCTGGACTAAAGCAGGACTAAAGCAGGACTAAAACAGGACTAAAACAGGACTAAAACAGGACTAAAGCAGGACTGAGACAGGCGAAGGTTCAGAGAGCGCTGGACGTGACCAGGTCTGGAACTGGACTAAAGCAGGACTAAAGCAGGACTAAAACAGGACTAAAGCAGGACTAAAGCTGGACTGAGACAGGACTAAAGCAGGGGCTGAACAGGACTAGAACAAGTCTAAAACAGGTCTGGAACCGGACTAAGCAGGACTGAGGCAGGACTGAGACAGGCGAAGGTTCAGAGAGCGCTGGACGTGACCGGTCTGGAACTGGACTAAAGCAGGACTAAAGCAGGACTGAGACAGGCGAAGGTTCAGAGAGCGCTGGACGTGACCAGGTCTGGAACTGGACTGAGGCAGGACTAAAGCAGGACTAAGCAGGACTGAGACAGGCGTAGGTTCAGAGAGCGCTGGACGTGACAGGTCTGGAACCGGACTAAAGCAGGACTGGGACAGGACTGAGACACGGCTAAACTCACACTAAAAAAAGACTAAAACAGGACTGAACTGAGGCTAAAAACAGGACTGAACCAGGTCTAAACCAGAGCCCTGGACTACGAAGAGGTAAGTTCTGGGTTAAACCTGGTCTGGTCCAAAGAAACTGGATCACTTCCTGTCGAGGTGCGCAGATCTCTGGCCACAAGCAGCACTCAGAACCTGCTACAGACAGGATAAGTTCCGAAAAAGTTGAAAAGGCAAGTCACTGACCAATCAGAGACGAGAGTTCAGGAGTTTGTGAAGAGAGAGGGAGAGGGAGAGCAGCGGAGAAATGAGGAAATGTGAAAGCTGCGGCGTTTCCTTTTATATCAATACAATGCACAAAGATTTATAAAGAGGAGGATGAGATCTTATATACAATGACTGAACTGTAGAATCCTATATTTTAATCGATGTGTAATGTTAAACAAACACGTTCATAGTCAAAAGACAGTTGAAAAATAGCTAAAGTTTACCTTTTACACATTTGGATCCTAACGAGGTTTTAAGCAGAGCTACATTATGCAAAAACATTCATTCATTTAAAACAACAGTTAAACTGAAATAGGCTGTTTTTCAGCTGATCAAAAGTTTAAGACCATCAATCATGATTGATATTTTCATCATAATCGAGCAGCTCTACGTTCAAGAAGTGAAAACTTCTTTGCTTTAGCCATCAGGAGGGCATAATGTCTGAAAGCCTGACAGAAAAGGAGAATTTTGAGCAGATTTGGGCTTTTATAGCACGTGGTCCTAAACTTTTGATCAGGTAATAAACAGCCTATTTCAGTTTATTATTTTTTATTTATTAGGTTCTAAATGTTTTTGTCACATCCCCTTCTTGTTTTTGCATAATGTAGCTCTACTTAAAACTTAAGATTTTGATTAGGACTGTATATTTCGCTTCATGATTGACGTTTCTTCATGTTTGAAGTCCACAGCTCAGTTGTTCTGATTGGTTAGTTTGTGTTAACCCCGCCTCTGCTCTGTGACACGACTTTACTGAGAAAATCCAGGGTTAACAGATCCAGCTGTGAACTTGTTTCATTGAACAGTTTATCCAGAGAGGCTCATGTCTGGTTTAGTCAACCCAGAAGAGAAACGTATCCAGGATAAGTTCAGCGACGTTCGTTGTACAGGCCTCTGTCTGGACTGAACCCAGACTGAACAGAACAGAACCTGGACTGAAATGTGAAGAATATTAGACACTTTATGCACTGGAAATATTATATTTATGTTCTTGTGATCGTCCTGTGAATGAGGAAAGTCCGTCAGAGCTGTTGGACCAAAGACACATCTGATCTGACTCTTTGTCTTCACAAGAGAGTCTTAACCCGATCTCGTTTCTCCCTCACAGAGAGTCGTTCCCGTGTGAGCTGCAGTTCAATCCTCATGCGCTTCATCGTGACCAAACCCAGACCCCGAACCTCAAAGTCAAAGTGGCCATCCTGAGATACATCCAGGCCCTGACGGCGCTCATGGATCGCTTCATTCAACAACAGCGAGACCAGGCTGGCCGTGTCGCGCATCATCACCTGGACCGGAGCCAAGAGCGCCGACGTACGCAAGGTAAGAGACAGAACACACACGTACGCAAGGTAAAAGATAACACAAACGTAAGGGTAAAGGACAGAGCGCCGACGTACGAAAGGTAAGAGACAAGAACACACACGTACGCAAGGTATAAGACAACACAAACATACGCAAAGTAAAGGACAAGAACGCAAACGTACGCAAGGTAAACAACAACACAACAGATGTACGCGAGGTAAAGGACACCACAAACTGTATAAGAGGTAAGCAAGGACACAAACAAGAGACATACAAGAGGTAAACGAGAGCGTATGCAAGGTAGAAGAGAGTAGGCTGGGCAGTATACCGTTTCATACTGGACATCGGTGTATTTTCTAATGATATTCATTTTTCACACACCGGTGTGTGCGTATGTCCCGAACGTCGCACCGGAGGAAAACACACTGATCCCACTTCATACAGCTCCGCTCCGACTGCCGAATCAGCTGCAAAGCTGTTTTAATGAAAGAAGACTGTTCCACATCCTCCGTATCCGCTGCAGCGCTCCGCCTCAGCTCCCTCTCCTCAAGGCTATTTTCTTCTCCACCCGAGTCCGGCAAAATGAAGCTCCGCAGATCAGAACCAAACGGGAAAAAGAAAGTGAACTATGTTCGGAATTACAAAGGAAAATCACTCCGTACGTACTTTGATTTGACAACAAAAGTTTGTAGTTTTACATGAAGTGTCTTTGATATTTAGACACAGCAGACTGTTCACTACAGACTCTGTCACTGACACATGGACAGTAACAGTTTAAAGCCTAAACCCTCAGCGGAGGAAGAAACACGTCCTTCTGTTGTGATCTCATGAAACACAGGAGTCGTCTGTGTTCCTGATATAGTTATTTAATCTTCAACGAGAACTTGGCGCATGCTCTTCTTGAGCTCCTCGGGGCCCAGCGGAGCGGAGCTGCGTGTGGTGGAATCAGTGCGTAACGCACAATAAAGCGTTCTGTATTTGACTACAAGTCATACATTCTCATTTCTTCACCTCATTGCAATTACAGTGTCACTGTCTGTCACCTCTTTGGAGAAGCAGCCTTTTGTGGGACGATTCAAACCTGGGTTTGTACTAGTCTGCTCGAAAGACAATTGACTGCAGTGATTATTCTCTAAATCAATGGTTCCAAAGTGGGGGTCGGGACCCCTCGGGGGGTCGGGAAGCAAAATCTAGGGTCCACGAGATGATTTCAAAATGTATTTTTACAATTATGACTTGGCATTTAACCAGTTTTTTGGAGAATTGGGCTTATATAAAGCAATACACTATCAAAATAAACACAGCCTAATTTAAATGGTTTAAGAGGAGACGATCTGCATATAAAGCCAATGTGTAAAAAGGCAGAGACGAAAATCCGAGGCACTCTGTAGTAGAAATATACAAAAAGTCCTTTATTAAATCATGGACAGGCCAACGCGTTTCGACACCAAAAGTGTCTTCGTCAGGGCTTTTGGTGTCGAAACGCGTTGGCCTGTCCATGATTTAATAAAGGACTTTTTGTATATTTCTACTACAGAGTGCCTCGGATTTTCGTCTCTGCCTTTTTACACATTGGCTTTATATGCAGATCGTCTCCTCTTAAGCCTAAATTGATGGCCTCATCCTTGAAGAGCACCTGAGTAGTTTTACATTATTTCGATACATCTTCAGAGCCTTTGACGCGCTCATCTCCTCTTTGACTTTTTAACTAATTTAAATGGTTTTGTAACTTAAAATGAAAACAAAAGTATATCATTTTTGCTGTGGGGGTCATGAGTTGGATGCATGGTTATTTTGGGGGTCCTGGGCTGAAGAGTTTGGGAACTCCTGATCTAAATGACTAGAAAACTGGGTCAACACCTAGTCATGTATCAGGATAAAAAATACCCTCAAATACCGTGACACCGCTATAATTTAGAAAAATATCGTGAGATCAATTTTTGGTCAAACGGCCCAGCTCTAGGAGAGAGCGTACAGGAGGTAAACAGGAGGAGGTAAACAACAACACGAAAGGTAAGCAAAAACACAGGTTACAACAGATTAAGCTCAGACAAAATGATCTAAATCCTGGTGTCTTTGTGTGAGTCAAATCAGAGCCCGACATAAACACATTAAACTCTGGATTTGAATGATCACACGTGGTTTTGATTAAGCTGTTGAGTGTAACCAGATGGTTTTGTCGAACACATTCAGTTCTTTAGCTCCTGGTCTGGAGAGGAGCTGCGTCCAAGTCTGATCTCTGCTCTGCCCGGAGAAACTCAGCTGGAGGACAGGTGCAAACAGGTACTGACAGGTGCAGACAGGTGCAAACGTAACAGAAATATCACTAACGCGACTAAACCAACCTGTCACTGAGGAGGACAGGTGCAAACAGGTGCAAAAAGAACAGAAATATCACTCACTCCGACTAAGAAAACCTGTCTAAAACTAACTCAGACTAAACTCTAACTTCTGCTGTGTAACTCTCAGATGGAAGCATGGCAGGTAACTTTATCCTGAATGATTTACATGTTTATAAATCGTATTAAAAACACTTTTTTTTTTTTTCAAACTAACCTTTGTTCATGTAGAAACTGGTTGGGTTTCTGTTCAGACTAATGCACTCGTTAATCCGGCTGCACACTGTGGGAGTTTCACATCTTTACTGATTCTTAGACTTGAGTCACAAACAGAAGAGGCCACGTTTACAGGATTAATCTTAGTCTGACAGTGAAGAACAGAGACACAGACACAGACTTGTGGAGCAGCAGTGAGTGGGAGAACAGTGTGTGTGTCAGAGTGTATTCCTTTATAAAAGTCAAACAACAACAATGATAAAAGCAGGTTTATAAAGGTCAAAATCCTTACTCTGGCCACGCCTCCTGAACTCTGGCCACGCCCCTGAACTCTGGCCACGCCTCCTGAACTCTGGCCACGCCCCTGAGGAAAACATTGGGACAAAACTCCTGTAGTGTGCAGAAGGCTTTGACATTTTTAACTTCTCTGGTGTCTCTGGGCTGTCTGATGCTTTCTTTTGCTTTTGCGTTCAGTCTTTTTTCTCTCCCTCTCTCTCCTTCCACATTATTCTTACCTTATGCTCTGCTTCTCTTTCTCCTTCTCCCTCTCTCTCTCTCTCTCTCTTTCTCTCTCTCCCCCTCCCCTAATCTCTCCACTCTCTCTTTCTCTTTCTTTCTCTCCTTTCACAATAGTCTTACATGGTCTTTTGTTTCAGGTGGTTCTTCTCTCTCTTCTCTCTTTCCTTCTCTCCTATCGCTCTCTCTTTCAGGCAGCTCAGGTGGTTCTCCCTGTCTCTCTTCTCCCTCCTCTCCTCTCTCACTCGCTCTACTCTCTCCCTATCTTTCTTTTTCTCTCTTTCCTTCTCACATTATTCTTACGTTCTTCTCTTTTGTTTCAGGCGGCTCGGGTGGTCCTCTCTCCCTCTCTCTGTCCTCCCTCTCTTCTCGCGCTCTCTTCTCTCTCTTCTTTCTTTCTTTCTTTCTCTCTTATTCTTACGTTCTTCTCTTTTATTTCAGTCAGCTCAGGTGGTTCTCTTCTCTCTCCCTCTCTTTCCCTCTTTCTCTCTCCCCTCTCTCTCCTCTCTCTCTTCTTTCTCCCTTTCTTCTTTCTTTCTCTCCTTCCACATTATCCTTACGTTCTTCTCTTTCGTTCCAGGCGGCTCAGGTGGTCCTCATCTCTCTCTCTCCTCTCTCTCTCTCCTCTCTCTCTTTCTCTCTTCTTATTCTTACGTTCTGTTCTCTTTCCAGGCGGCTCAGGTGGTCCTCTCTCTTCTCTCTCTCTCTGTTCTCCTCTCTATTTCTCTCTCTGTCCCTCTCTCTTTCTCCTCTCCCTCCACACTATCCTTACGTTCTCCTCTTTCGTTCCAGGCGGCTCAGGTGGTCCTCTCTCTCTCTTCTCTCTCTCTCTCTCTCTCCCTCTCTCTCCTCTCTCTCTTTATTCTTACGTTCTCCTCTTCTATTCCAGGCGGCTCAGGTGGTCCTCTCTCTCTCTCCTCTCTTTTCTCCCTCTCTTTATTCTTACGTTCTGTTCTCTTTCCAGGCGGCTCAGGTGGTTCTCATCTCCCTGTTCGAGCTCAACACTCCGGAGTTTTCCATGCTACTCGGAGCTCTTCCTAAAACGTTCCAGGACGGCACCACCAAACTGCTGCACCACCACCTGAAGAGCGCCACCTCCGGCCTGGCCCGGTACTGCAGCCTGCCTGTGTGTGTGTGTGTGGAGCCTCTCGGACTAAAAACAGATTTATGATTAAGGTTTTTGTGTTTGTGTGAGCAGCAGACGCAGACTTGTCCCGGACGATCGTCTCTTCAGCGAGGGACAGGCCGAGGAAGTCCACTCATGTCTCCGACGAATCACAGGTAAGAAAAAGAGAGAGAGGGAGAAGAGAGAGAGAGAGAGAGCGAGGGGGAGAAGAGAGAGAGAGAGAGAGATAAGAGAGAGAGGGGGAGAAGAGAGAGAGAGGGAGAAGAGAGAGAGAGAGAGATAAGAGAGAGAGAGGGAGAAGAGAGAGAGAGGGAGAAGAGAGAGAGAGGGAGAAGAGAGAGAGAGAAGAGAGAGAGAGGGAGAAGAGAGAGAGAGAAGAGAGAGAGAGAGATAAGAGAGAGAGAGGGAGAAGAGAGAGTGAGAGGGGGGGAAGAGAGAGAGTGGAAGAGAAGAGAGAGAGAGAGGGAGAAGAGAGAGAGAGAGAGAGGGAGAAGAGAGAGACAGGGGGGGAGAAGAGAGAGAGAGAGAGAGGGAGAAGAGAGAGAGAGGGGGGGAGAAAGAGAGAGAGAGAGGGAGAAGAGAGAGAGAGAGAGAGAAGAGAGAGTGGAAGAGAAGAGAGAGAACGGTAGGGGGGAAGGGGAGAGAGAAAAGAGAGAGAGAAGAGAGAGAGAGAGGGAGAAGAGAGAGAGCGGTAGGGGGGGGGGAGAAAAAGAGAGAGAGAAGAGAGAGAGCGGTAGGGGGGGAGGGGAGAGAGAGAAAAAGAGAGAGAGAGAGAAGAGAGAGGGAGAAGAGAGAGAGCGGTAGGGGGGAAGGGGAGAGAGAGAAAAAGAGAGAGAGAGAAGAGAGAGGGAGAGAAGAAGAGAAGAGAGAGAGCGGTAGGGGGGAGGGGAGAGAGGGAGAAAGAGAAAGGTGGTGGTGAGAGAAGAAGAGAGAAAGGGAGGGAGAAAGAGAGAAGAGAGAGAGAGATGGGGAGGGAAGAGAGGGGGTAAGAGAAAAAAGAGAGAAGAAGAGAAGGAGGGAGAGAGAAAGGGGAAGAGAGAGAGAATGGGGGAGGGAAAGACGGGAGAAGAAGGAAAGAAAAAGAGAGAGAGGAGAGAGAAGGGAGAGGAAAGAGAGAGGGGGAAGGGGAGGAGAGAGAGAGAAAGGGGGTGAGAGAAAAACAGAAAAGAGAGAGAAGAAGGAAGAGAAGAGAGAAGGAGGGGGCAGGGGAGAGAGGGAGAAAGAGGGAGAGGTAGAGAGAGAGAAAAGAGAAGAGAATAAGAGAGAGGGAGAAAAAAGGAAGGGAGAGAAAAAGAGAAGAGAGAAAGAGAGGAGATTGGAGGGGAGAGAGAGAGAAGAAAGAGAGGGGGAATGAGAGAAAAGAGAGAACCGAGAACTTTACTCACATTTAACTAGAAACTTTCTACAATCGTTTGATCCAGCTCTGCTCCTTTGACCCTGTTTTTTATTTTCCACAGGTTTTCTTTAAATTTCAATATAGTTTCCAAGTATTTCACCAATTCCCTTTATGTTACCCACCATTTTATCTACAGTATCTTTTATATTTTCCACAGTTATTCACTGATTTCTTCCCTAATTTTACACTAATCCTATGTTAACCTAACACATATAGAAATAACTTTTTCTAACAGGCGCCGTCACACTAGGGTTTTTTAATTGTGCCGTGCTCAAGTCTGATTTCAGAAAGTTCTAAGTCCCACACTCACACCTGCACAAACTGAACCTCAGATCAGTGATGTTTTCCTCTGGAGTCATTTGTTCATGTTGCGCTGAAACATGATTCACGCTCTGAGGTGCTAACGCTGGAGCAGAGAAAATCTATCTTTAACATAATGAGGCAGAGTTTTGCCTGTGATGCGTGCTCTTCCTTCAGGCTTTGGAGCAGCAAGAGCAACAGGAGATGTACTTCTTCTTGTGAGAAACATCAGCGGTCACAGTGGGCTTGTGTGCTAAAGTCGAGTGTGCGTATATGTGAGTAACCGAGCCCTGGTCCACCTCCTCTAACCGCACCAGAGTCAGATCCGCGCTGCGCCTGAGCACGGTTCATTTACCTCACACTGGACAAAAGTCTGGACACGATGCGGTTGTGCAAGTGTGAGCGCAGCCTAAATCTTGAGAATCCATCAAGAGCTTGCCGTACGGTTAAAGACGGCCAGAGTGAGCTGAACCAATCACAGCGCAGTATTGTGGTTTAAGTGGTTTAACCCTAACAGTTGTTCAATCCAAAGCAAACGTGGCTGTGTCGACAAATATATTATGGACAATTTTAGCAGAAATTACACATTATTTTAACTTTTATTAAAGGCGCACAGAGAGAAGATTTATGCATTTGTAGAAGGAGAGATTTTCTCCAACAGGATTTAACAAAAACATGACTTGTTGACAACTTTCACATTTTAACACTTCGACCAATCAGCTTCATATACTCACCATAACATTCCAGTTTTCAGCAGCAATTTATCCAGATTAATAATGTGTGGAACTCAATACAGAAACATACACACATGGGTTTGTGTGAGGCAGGTACAGTTTTCCTCAATGAAAAACAGTGTCAATTCTTTAGCATTTATCCTGTTTGATTGTAGTTTGTCTCTCTTCTCTCTCAGTGTGATGTTTGATGTGGATCCGGAGGCGTCAGAGGAAGTTTGCGGCTCTAAAAGTCCAGACGATGAGACGAGAGCGAACAGAGAAACACTGGTGAGACTTCTCTTCACTCTAAGTCTGATTGTCCCGTCTGTATCTGTGTCTGTGTGTGTGTGAAAAACTGGGTCTGTTTCAGTTTTCTCTGGGCGTCTCCTGGGACTCGTCTGGACTCGGAGACACGGCTGATGCTCCGCCCCCTCGCGCTCTGATTGGTCCACGATTTAAGGACTACAACCCCCAGAACTACAGCGACAACGAGAGACCGGACCAGGGCCAGGATAACGGTGAGAAAGACCTGCTGTAGACCTGGTTTAGACCTGCTTTAGACCTGGTTTAGTCCTGATTTAGTCCTGATTTAGTCCTGTTTTAGTCCTGTTTTAGTCCTGTTTTAGTCCTGTTTTAGTCCTGTTTTAGTCCTGTTTTAGTCCTGTTTTAGACCTGCTTTAGTGCTGTTTTAGACCTGTTTTAGTCCTGTTTTAGACCTGTTTTAGTCCTGTTTTAGACCTGTTTTAGTCCTGTTTTAGTCCTGGTTTAGACTGGTTTAGTCCTGGTTTAGACCTGGTTTAGTGCTGTTTTAGTCCTGTTTTAGTCCTGTTTTAGACCTGTTTTAGTCCTGTTTTAGTCCTGTTTTAGTCCTGCTTTAGTCCTGGTTTAGACCTGGTTTAGTCCTGTTTAGACCTGCTTTAGTGCTGTTTTAGTCCTGTTTTAGTCCTGTTTTAGACCTGTTTTAGTCCTGTTTTAGACCTGTTTTAGTCCTGTTTTAGTCCTGTTTTAGTCCTGTTTTAGTCCTGCTTTAGTCCTGCTTTAGTCCTGCTTTAGTCACTGATTTAGACCTGGTTTACTCCTGATTTAGTCCTGATTTAGACCTGGTTTAGACCTGTTTTAGTCCTGTTTTAGTCCTGATTTAGACCTGATTTAGTCCCGTTTAAGTCCTGTTTTAATCCTGTTTGTGACACGTTGCAGGTCATAAAGAAGACGGTGGAGAAAAGCGAAGTCCTAAAGGATTTCCCAAGTAATTCCTCGTTATTTTTGATAAATGAGTCCAGTGTGCTGTTTTTCTTAAATCTCTCTCTCTCTGTCTGCTCAGCGTCTCCGTCGGAGCAGGTGGAGCTGGTGGGTTCTCTCCTGAAGTCTCTCTCCCAGGCAGAAGCAGGAGATCTGGGCTTGGAGCAGAGGAAACACAGCCTCCTGGAGCTGCTGAAGGTTTCCCGAGACGAGAGCGTGTCTGTGTGGGACGAACACTTTAAGACGACTCTGCTGCTGCTGCTGGAGACGCTCAACGACGCCGAGGTCAGGACACACACTTATAATCTCTGTTTAACTCTTCTGTAACGTGTCTGTGTCGTGTTTCAGAACTCCATCAGAGCCTTGTCTCTGCGCGTCATGAAGGAAATCCTCAAGAACCAGCCTCAGCGCTTCAAGAACTACGCTGAGCTGACCATCATGAAGACTCTGGAGGCTCACAAGGACTCACACAAAGAGGTTAGTCCTGTTTAAGACCTGTTTTAGTCCTGTTTTAGTCTGGTTCTAGTCCTGTTTTAGTCATGAAGACTCTGGAGGCTCACAAGGACTCACACAAAGAGGTTAGTCCTGTTTAAGACCTGTTTAAGACCTGTTTAAGACCTGTTTAAGACCTGTTTTAGTCTGGTTTAGTCATGAAGACTGGAGGCTCACAAGGACTCACACAAAGAGGTTAGTCCTGTTTAAGACCGGTTTTAGTCCTGTTTTAGTCTGGTTTTAGTCCTGTTTTAGTCATGAAGACTCTGGAGGCTCACAAGGACTCACACAAAGAGGTTAGTCCTGTTTAAGACCTGTTTAAGTCCTGTTTTAGTCTGGTTCTAGTCCTGTTTTAGTCATGAAGACTCTGGAGGCTCACAAGGACTCACACAAAGAGGTTAGGCCTGTTTAAGACCGGTTTAAGACCTGTTTAAGACCTGTTTTAGTCTGGTTTTAGTCTTGTTTTAGTCGTGAAGACTCTAGAGGCTCACAAGGACTCACACAAAGAGGTTAGGCCTGTTTTAGACCTGTTTAAGACCTGTTTTAGTCTGGTTTTAATCTTGTTTTAGCCTAGTTTTAACCTTCATTAAGTCCATGTTTTAACCTTGTTTTAGATCTTGTTTTAGTCTTGTTTTAGTCTTGTTTTAGCCTTGTTTAAGTCCCTGTTTTAGCCTCGCTTTAACCTTGTTTTAGGGCGTCTGAAAACAAACGGCCTCGATCTGAAACAAACACGAAACACATGCGCTTTTTTGGACTTGATGAGCCACCGTCACAACGCACAGAGACGGGAGAAGGGCTGTCCAGCCCGTGACAGAGCCACTCATAACTGTGGTCTTTGTGAATGTTGCATCTGCCAGATTATCACACTACTGAAGATGTGTATTCCAAGCATAATTTCCCTCCTACGCTGTTCATTTATCTGAAAACGTAATGATATTTTCTCGCGCTTGTTTCTATCAAATAAGGCACTTTCATTCTTTCATTCATTCATAACCCTGCGTGTTTGAACAATAAACAGCAAAACAGCACGCTTGGATAGGCTTCTTACCGTGATGGAGTAGAGACATCCTCCAGGGTCCTGACTCGCTGAGTCCATTTAAATCCAAATGTCCAGAAAAATAAGAGAGCACAGACAGACTACTATTCCATCGTGAGCACTGCTGCTCCTGGTCCTGCTGGTACAGCGAGCAGTCCGCTGCATTTGCACCAAATCCTCGCGAAATACATCCTCCCCGCGATCGTCAGGTCTGTGTTCTGCCGCACACAAACCCAGGCTCCTGCCGCCTGCCGAGACCGCTGGTTCTCACATATGTGCGTCTGTTTACGTTGTAAAGTCCACTTGACAGAAGCGCAGTGAGAATACGAACCGAACCAACTGAAAAAAAATTTAGTCTGGATCGGATTTGGATCAAACAAGTGGACTTTTGCACTTTTCTGGTCTGAATACACCCTTAGTCTTGTTTTAGTCCTGTTTTGGTCGTGAAGACTCTGGAGGCTCATGAAGACTCACACAAAGAGGTTAAACATGAAGAAGACTCTGCTGCAGTGTAACACATATTTAACTCGTCTCTTTCTCTCTTCTTTCTCTCTCTTTGTCAGGTTGTCCGAGCGGCAGAAGAAACGGCCCTGGCGCTGGCCTCGTCTCTCTTTCTCTTTCTCTCTCTTTAGGTGGTCCGAGCTTCAGTGTTACAGATAGTTAACTCTTGTTTCTTTCTCTCTCTTTGTCAGGTTGTCCGAGCAGCAGAAGAAACGGCCCTGGCGCTGGCCTCGTCTCTCGTCCCAGAGCAGTGTTTAAAAGTCCTCTGTCCCATCGTTAACTCTTCTCTCTCTCTCTTCAGGTTGTCCGAGCGGCAGAAGAAACGGCCCTGGCTCTGGCCTCATCTCTCGTCCCAGAGCAGTGTTTAAAAGTCCTCTGTCCCATCGTCCAGACGGCGGACTTCCCCGTAAACATGGCCGCCATCAAAATGCAGACTAAAGCCGTGGATCGGATCAGCCGCGAGCCTCTGCTGCTGCTGCTGCCGGACCTCATCCCGGGACTGTTACAGGTCAGAGCATTCACTGGACTACATCTGTTGTTGTGTCTCTGTGGAAGGACAAAACGCAGATTAAACCAAAGACTTGCAGATCCTAAAACCTGTCTGTACATTCTGCAGAAGCCAGTGGAGCCAAAACTGTTTAAATATCTTGAACTGAACATATTAAGTATTTGTCAGAGGTGGAGACAGACAAAAGCCTCAAAAGCTGCTGGATTTTCTGACTTATTTAATTATTTATTTATTTCAAACATACAGAAGTAAAAATAAAAGCACTGGGTTCCTGAAAAGTGCATAAAATAAATAAAACATGTTTGAAAGGGAGTAGGAGGAAGTAAAACTTATTTCATCTTATCCTCGCTCTCAGGTGAGTGAGATTTTCAGTTTTTATCAACACATTTTTACATATATATTTCTTTTACAGACACTAGGATGTTATTTATACCAACATTTCTTCTTATTTTTGAAGATCATTAGCCTGCATTCTATTTTAAATGGTTTAATGTTTGGTTTTATTTCGGCACTAAGTTTGTTCCATAGTTGAACCATTTCTGTAAAAAGTATTTTTCTAAAGATGTGTTTGTAGCGACACTTGTCCATGAACTATAATTATTGTGTTCACTGTGTTCTCTTTGATCAAGTCATGTGAAACATGTTTTGTAGCTCTGTAACAAACTAAGACACAACTTATGGGTCTTGAGCATAATTCATAACAACAACAAAAAAGAAAAAACGTGAACGACTGTGTGCACAAAGCAGCCACGTTATCCACAGAGTCATAAACACGTCTGAACCACACAAATGAAGCTCCAGTCTGAACAGATTCATCGTAAACTCCAGATCCTCCTGGACAAACACCTCAGCTCCTCCTCATGATCCAAGCTGCCTTAAAGAGACAGTTTGAACTACTCATTTCATTAAAACAAAGTTCAGATTGTTACATTTAAGATTTTACTAATCATTTAGCAAAGTTCATCCCAGTTTAGACATTTTTATAGAATTAAAAATGTACTTCTTGTTCCATAAACAGTGTTGGGAGTAACTAGTTACTGTAATATATTCCACTTTTCAGTAACTAGTGTAGCTCATTACTTGTAAAAATGTTGATAATATATTACTAGTTACATGCTGAGTAACTCAAGTTACTTTTATATAAATTAATTGCTTTTATATTCTATTGAATGCAACACTTCAGGACCAAAACATCACTAAAATACTGTCTGTGGCTTAAAGGTGAATCAAATATTATGAGGAAAACGTGCTGTGACGTCACATTTCCACAAATTAACCAGTAAACAAGTGTAAATGTAACAGGATTAGTGTTGTATAATGTCTTAACAAATGTGTGATTATCTCAAAGTAACTCACAGTAACTCACAGCAGTGTAACTCAGTTACATTTCTGAGACAGTAATATTGTAACTAGTAATATATAATGTATTACATTTTTAGAGTAACTTACCCAACACTGTCCGTAACCATGTATAAACTGGGCAAAACTCCTCTAAAGTAACAGGACTTTACTTCTACAACAGATAACACCCGGACACAGTCATTTTATTGTTTTATTTATGTTTAGGAGTCATACAAATGTGTTTATCGTGTGACGTCATCACTGCTTGACTTCCTGTTATTTTCAACATATTTACAAACTTTTCTTCACAAACTTGTTCCTGTTTCCTTGTAAAACTATCTATAAAAACAGACCAACACTTATGTAGTTTAATGTGTGTGAGTTTGGGTTAGGGTCAGGTCATGAAAAATCTGACCTGTGCATCACTGATATGTGTGTTTGTTTCTCAGGGTTATGACAACACAGAGAGCAGTGTGAGGAAGGCCAGTGTCTTCTGTCTGGTGTCTATTTACTCTGTGATCGGAGAAGATCTGAAACCTTTTCTGTCCCAGCTCACCGGGAGTAAGGTAAGAATGTGTTCTCCCAGAAACATGACCCTAAACACGAGGCTTATACAGACTCTAAACGCACACCAGCTCACTGGGAGTAAGGTGAGCAGCAAGGAAAAGAAAAGAGACACAAGTTTGTGCAGAAATTAAAACTGTCAACCTTGAGAAATGCTCTGGTTTTCCTCTGTCTTTGATCGTCTGTTGTTTGTTTTGACAGATGAAGCTGTTAAACTTGTACATAAAACGAGCTCAGACCACGGCGAGTAACAGCAGCTCCTCCTCAGACATCTCCTCTTACTGATCTTCTACTGCAACTACAACTGTAACTACAACTACTACTACAACTACAACAGCAGCTCCTCCTCAGACATCTCCTCCTATTGATCTACAACTGTAACTGTAACTACAACTACAACTACAACTGCAACTACAAATACATCTACAACTGTAACTACAAGTACAGCTCCTCCTCAGACATCTCCTCCTACTGATCTTCTACTGCAACTACAACTACAACTACAACTGTAACTACAACTGTAACTACAACTACAACTACAACTACAACTATAACAGCAGCTCCTCCTCAGACATCTCCTCCTACTGAACTACATCCTACTGTAACTACAACTACAACTGTAACTACAACTACAGCTCCTCCTACTGAGCTACAACTGTAACTACAAATACAACTACAACTACAACATCTCCTCCTACTGACCTACAACTGCAACTACAACTACTACAGCAGCTCCTCCTCGGACATCTCCTCCTACTGAACTACATCCTACTGTAACTACAACTGTAACTACAACTACAACATCTCCTCCTACTGAACTACAAACTACAACTACAAATACATCTACAACAACTGTAACTACAACATCTCCTCCTACTGTAACTGTAACTACAACTACTTGTACAACTACAACTACAGCTCCTCCTCAGACATCTCCTCTTACTGAACTACAAACTACAACTGCAACTACAACTGTAACTACAACATCTCCTCCTACTGTAACTGTAACTACAACTACATCTACAACTACAACAGCAGCTCCTCCTCAGACATCTCCTCCTACTGAACTACATCCTACTGTAACTACAACTGTAACTACAACTACAACATCTCCTCCTACTGAACTACATCCTACTGTAACTACAACTGTAACTACAACTACAACATCTCCTCCTACTGAACTACATCCTACTGTAACTACAACTGTAACTACAACTACAACATCTCCTCCTACTGAACTACAAACTACAACTACAAATACATCTACAACAACTGTAACTACAACATCTCTTCCTACTGTAACTGTAACTACATCTCCTCCTTTCACTGACTAAACACTGTAAATATTCTTAAAACTGTATCTAGACCAGACGGTAGGTTGCGTTCACTCTTCCACTCAGAAAGAATCTTGTTTTTGTCGCCAAAGTGAAGAGTTTTTAGACATTTCAATGAGACAAACTGGACTGAACGCAACCTACCACTACTCGACTACATGTACTCGTGTTACTGTAAAAACACTACTTAAACCTGACGATAACGCAGTAATAACACTAAAGACTGCAACACTTTATTATTTATTTGATTTGAAACACTGTATTTATTGTAACCACTACATTTTACTACTTATGTTTTATTCTGAAATCTTTGTTTTATTTTTGTGAAGGAGAAACTACACGATTTGGGAAAAGTGTTGAGTTGAAGTGTGAGTTTTCTGAGCAGGAGTGTGAGTGTTTTCATGATTAGATTTGGGACTTTTGGCTCGTTCTCTGAAGCTGGGATCATAAAGTTTGACTCGAGGCTAAACTTAAACTACATCAGTGACATTTGTGTGTCTGTTTCTGTCTTTGAGAAGTGACTTTAACATCAGGGACACAGACTTTTCAGCTCAGATTTCTTAGATTCCTGCAGGTTTCGCTCTCAGATATTTTCCTTCTCGTTGTGATGATAAGATAATCTCTCTGAATCCTCACGTCAGAGCAGTTTGTCTGAAAAGCTGGTTCTGATTAGTCCAGACTCCGACATATGGGAGTGGTTAGTCCGTATTCACCGTGTATTGCATTGTATATGCAGGTGTTATTACCTTCCTCTACCAGTAGAGGTCAGCGACGAAACACAAACTTGAAGGCTTACATTTTACCAAATAAAATACAATATTAATCTCATACAAAAAATATTTCCTGCGTCAGCTACAAACTGTGTAATTTTACTTTTACAAACTGAAACTTGTCCCTCCTCATTTCTTTAGTTTTAAATGGAATTGTTTACAGTGTTGGGATAAAAGTCACTAGTTACTCTTTTATTTTCCACTTTTCAGTGACTCAGTAGTGTAACTCGTTACTTATAAAAATGTTGATAATATTTACAGTTACACTCTGAGTCTTTTATATTCTATTAAAAACTATCAAAACACCAGTCAAATATTTCACAGCTTTGTTTTCTTTTTAAAGACAATGGTATTGATGTATTTACCTTGTCGACGTGTTTGAGCTGCTGTCAGCTGTCGTATATCAGCTACTTCCTGGAGGCATGGTCAGCCCGTCCATCAGACTGACCACGCCTCCTGTGGCCCGGTGTCTCTGAAGGAGGGTGTCCCAGGTGTGGGACAGGAGGAACGCTCTGTCGTGGTTGACGCTGTCGGTGGCCGCAATTGTCTTTAAAAAGAAAACAAAGTTGTGAAGTAAAAGAAGACAAAATGAACATTGTTGGAATAACCACTAAAATCTTGTCTCTTGGCTTAACAGTGATTCAAATGTTGTGACGTCACATTTCCATAAATGAATCTGTCTCAAGTGTAAATGTAACAGGATTAGTTTTGTACAAGGTCTTAACTAATGTGTGATTAACTCAAAGTAACTCACAGTGTAACCTTTTTGAGACAGAAGTGTTGTAATACATTCTCTGTATTACACATATAATATATTACAATTTTACAGTAACTTATCCAACACTGGACATTTATAGAAATCTATTAAATGATTTAGTCGTTTGATTTAAAGACTTGAAACTAAAAACAGAGGACATGGACTTGACTTGGACCTGAAGTGAAAGACTTGCACAAACAGAGACTTGGTCCCAGCTCAACTGTTCCACTCAGATCAGGGAATTCTGGGTCATTTTACTAAACTAAAGACAAGTTTTATTACAAGAGTCGAGCGAGTTTACTTTAAGAAATGAAATGAGATCATGTTTTATCAGATTCACAAAGTCACACTTTGGATCGAGGTTTAAAGATCGTATCTTGGGCTGTAATTTAGAACAAAAATCTCTAGAGGAATGTGCTGTTTTGTCCAAATAAAGATTAAATTGTGAAAAACCAAAGAAAACAAAACCAAGAGACAAAACCATCCCACTGTCAGAGAACGAGACACTTTAAACCACAATTCTGTTCAGATTTCACATTTTCACAGCCTCAATCATTTAGAAACTGACAAAAATCTATAATATAAAGAAGATCACAAGATTGAATGTTGTGAAGAATATTTCTTTTGTGATTAATATTGCTTAAAACACTAATCATCTAAAACATGTTAAACAATCACGTTAGACTTTTATGTTTTCTCAAGAACCTGGACTTTTCCCAAACGTGTCCTTCACTGCCTCGTGTTTGCACAAAGAAAACGCCACTGGAATGTTCCGGAAATGTGACTTTTTCTGCCAAAACCTGAACGAAAACGAAGCTCTGAATGTGAATGTTTTTAGATTCTGCTGTGAAGACGAAACCAGCTCAACGCAAACGCAATAAAACTCACTCAGACGTTCACTTTAGTCTGCTCAGAGTCAAACGCTTCTGTCACGAGCCAATCAGAGCGCAGGACACGTTCAAACCGGCCAATCACAGTCAGCCTGTCTTCTTCTTAGTTTATCTTTATTTTTCTGTAATAAGACAGTTGTAATAAGCTCGGTGCTCATTTACCTGACAGTTTTGTCTTCAGGACTTCCTCCTTCGTCAGAGTCTGGTGTTGTGACGTGTCTCTTATAGAATCTTCCCAGACGTTTGACAGATTATCAGACGTCTGGTGAAAGTCTCTGGAGAAGTGAGTCCCAGGTGTGAGCCAAAGAAAAAGCTCCTTCGTCTCTGTTGATGGTCTTTGTGCCTCTCGTGTCCATCGTTTGTATTTGTGTTCTTCTGTTCCAGTTATTTTTGCATTGTCCCAGTCCATAATGTGGTTTTCTCTTTTGCAGTGGTCGGATATAACGGATTTTAGGTTTTCCTGTGTTGTTTTTTCTTCCTCTGCTCTTGTTAAACGTCCTTGTGTTTCTTTTTGGTGTTCTTTTCTTCTTGAATGTTCTGCCGGTCTCTCCAGTGTAGGTTTTATTGCATGTTTTGCACAGGATTTCGTAGATGACGTTGCACAGAGCAGGTAAAAAGAGCACTCGGTAAACATAACATCAACTCAGACAACTGTTAGTTCACCCAAAAGACAAAATACAGCCAGAGAAAAAGTGCAACGTCATCTACGAAACCCCTGCAAAACACCGGCAGAACGTTGGACACGAGAAGGAAGGAACATCAAAAAGAAACACAGGAAAACCTAAAATCCGTTATATCCGACCACTGCAAAAGATAAAACCACATCATGGACTGGGACAATGCAAAAATAACTGGAACAGAAGAACACAAATACAAACGATGGACACGAGAGGCACAAAGACCATCAACAGAGACGAAGGAGCTTTGTCTTTGGCTCACACCTGGGACTCACTTCTCCAGAGACTTTCACCAGACGTCTGATAAATCTGTCAAACGTCTGGGAAGATTCTATAAGAGAGACGTCACAACCCAGACTCTGACGAAGGCGGAAGTCCTGAAGACAAAACTGTCAGGTAAATGAGCATCTAGCTTCTGACAACTGTCTTATTACAGGAAAAAATAAAGATAAGCCGCTCTTAAACTTTGACTTATTTTCTGATTTCTTCGTGTTTTCTTGTTCGTGAGAGAAAAGTTTTGACTCTGAGGAGACTTTAGTCAAACGTCGACGGCGGAGTGAAGTTTAAAATGTGAAAGTTTCGTTTGATTCTGACAGATTTAAAAGTCAAATGTGAATGTAAAAGTGTAAAAGTGCCAGAAGTTTTGAAAGAAAAACATAAAAACATTTGGATGTAAATAAAGAGCAATAAACCGACTGTTACTGACTTTAGACCGGATCAGACCGGCCTGGTTCCACTCAGCCTCGGTCAGGTTTAGTCTGGTTTGAATGAGGCTGCTGTTGCCGTGGTAACGTAAAGTAAAAAACTGAACCTTTCACTTCAGTTTCCCTCCTCTCTAACAGACGAGTTTGTTCATGAAGTAACTCAAAGAGCTTCACAAAAAAAGGAAAATGAATTCGACAGATATTAAACACTGGAAAAAATGACTTAATTCAATGTTTTAAATTAGATCACAAGAAATTAAGTGCTGGAATAATGTCACGTTCATGTGATCCTCGGAAAAATAATGTTCCGAGTTGAAAAATGCTCATGAACGCTCAAGCAGCTCAGAACAACTGATCGGAAACTCGGGACACACATTAAACAACCTTTAACGTTAGTGTTTGGACAGGCTAGCATCAGATCTCACTGTTAGGTCTATTAACTGCGTTAAAAGTGCTGTGTCATTTATTTATTTGGCCTATGGTTAACAACAACATCCCGATTTACCGAGGTACAAAGCTCATGAATACAAGCACCGAGGACCATATGAACGCAGCAGAAGTCATGTTTACATGTTTGAGTGGATTTGGATTAGTTTAATCTAACATTTCCCATGGAACACGAATAAAATATCCTGTTTTTCTAACGTAAGAAAATACTAACTTATATTAAAATAAGCAAAAGCTTCTGTTGTTGAAAAAAAAAACTAAAATAACTTCTTCTATTGGCAAATCTTGAAACCTGAATAATTCAAGTAATTTTAAGATGACTGACATATTTAAGGTTGTTGTGAAGTGACACATTTCAAATGTTTTAACACTTTTATGTTGAACTGACAAAAGTGCTTCTAAAAGTAAAATAATTTATGGCTTTATTATTGCTAATCTCAAAAGGATTTAGTATTAAAGCATGAACCACAGTTTGAGAAACACTGGTCTAGAGCTGGTGTACTTTTTTGTCTTTTTGCACCACAAACCTATGATTACAGCCTTGTTTTGACATTAGTTTAAATTAGAACTTTGTCTCTGCTCCAGTCACAAGATGGCCGCCACAGAAGCCACGCCCTCTCTAGTCTTTATAACATCTCCATGGTAACAAACCTGAAGTGGAAAACTCTCATAAAAGAAGCTGGAGAACTTTAGCTCTTTTTACACTCACAAATGTCCGCCTCAGTCTCCACGGCAACAGCGCTCCCAGCATCTCGTCTCCACGGCAACAGCAGCTCGCTCTAGTCTGATCCCGGGTCAGTGGAACCAGGCCCCAGTGTAGATTCTGTACATGGTGTGAAGCTTTATCTGTGCCTTTTGTTTGGTTTGAGTTTGAGCTCCAAGGATTTGTCCAGAGAGTGTGAAGTTAAACGTGTTAAATTAACTCTGAAAGTGTTAAAAATATAAAACAATAATCAGTGTTTAGTTTAACTCTGAAAGTGTTAAAATATAAAATAAAATCAGTGTTTAGTTTAGAGTTTCAACGCAGAAATGAATGTCCAAATGTGATCGCTGCTACGTCACGTCAGAGTCAGTTTTGTGCAAGTTTAACACACAAAATATAGACCGGTTTAGTCCTGGTTTAGTCCTGGTTTAGTCCTGATTCTGGGCCTTGTTTGTCCTGGTTTAGTCCTGATTCTGGGCCTTGTTTAGTCCTGGTTTAGTCCGATTCTGCCTTGTTTAGTCCTGGTTTAGTCCTGATTCTGGGTCTTGTTTAATCCTGGTTTAGTCCTGATTTAGTCCTGGTTCTGGGCCTTCTTTAGTCTAGTTTTAGTCCTGATTCTGGGCCTTGTTTAGTCCTGATTCTGGGCTTGTTAGTCCTGTTTTATCCTGATTCTGGGCTTTTTAAGTCCTGGTTATAGTCCTGATTCTTGGCCTTATTTAGTCCAGTTTTAATGTCCTGATTCTCGCCTCATTTAGTCCTGGTTTAATCCTGATCTGGCCTATTTAGTCCTGATTCTGGGCCTTGTTTAGTCCTGGTTTAGTCCTGATTCTGGGTCTTACTTAGTCCTGTTTTAGTCCTGATTCTGGGCCTTATTTAGTCCTGATTCTGGGCCTTGTTAAGTCCTGGTTTAGTCCTGATTCTGGGCCTTATTTAGTCCTGGTTTATCCTGAGTCTGAGCCAGTTTTAATCCTGGTTTAGTCCTGATTTAGTCTTAGTTTATTCCTGATCTTGGACCAGTTTAGTCTAGTTTTATTCTTGTTTTAGTCCTGCTTTAGTCCCATTCTGGGTCTTGTTTTAGTCCTGATTCTGGGCCTCATTTAGTCCTCCTTTAGACCCAGTTTAGACCTGCTTTAGTCCTGCTTTAGACCCAGTTTAGTCCTGCTTTAGACCTCCCTTTGCTCTTTAGCTTTACCCATAATCCTCTCTGACTTTTGGCACACTTAAACTTAAAACCCGGCTCGGTCCCTGGTTCAAACTCTCCTTGTGTAAATAAATAAATAAATAAAAGCTGTTGTGTTTGTGTCTGTGCATGGCTCATATTTATACCGCTGCTTCTGTCTCTCTTCTGTTCTTAATAAACTGGAATAAACATGAAAAACAAACCGGGATTTGGACTTTTTATTCTTCACTAAACTTCACTAAAGCTTCTCAGACTCGTCCAGGTGAGTTTGGTCTGAATTATATTTATATTTGACACGTGTAGTGACAGTTTCCGGTCTGTGTCTGTGTCTATAAATGTTCTAATCTGTTGCAGCTGCGTCATTACGTCACAAACAAAAGAAGAAAAGTCACGTTTCAGACAAAGTAAGTCACAGTTCATGTTTGTTTTTTTAATCCCTGAATCTAAAAGTCCTTTAAGTGAAATGTTTGCGTTTGATTTTGCGGTAGTAAGTGACGTAATTTAAACGAAACGTGAAGAAAATGTTTGCGAGAAAGCGTAACTCTGCGTGTGTCCAGCGGAGGGCGCCGTTTCTCCGCTTTTAAACACACAAACTCAAACACACAAGCTCCGGGACAAAAGTCAAAACTAAAACAGAAAGAATCTAATGTTTGAATACTTTAGTCCAGTTTTACTCCTGGTTCTGACCTGCTGTAGTCCTGTTTTAGTCCTGGTTCTGGCCCTGCTGTAGTCCAGTTTTAGTCCTGGTTCTGGACCTGTTTTAGTCCTGGTTCTGGCCTGCTGTAGTCCTGTTTTAGTCCTGGTTCTGGCCTTGCTGTAGTCCTGTTTTAGTCCTGGTTCTGGCCCTGTTTTAGTCCTGGTTCTGGCCCTGCTGTAGTCCTGTTTTAGTCCTGGTTCTGGCCCTGCTGTAGTCCTGTTTTAGTCCTGGTTCTGGGCCCGGTTTTAGTCCAGTTTTAGTCCTGGTTCTGGCCCGGTTTTAGTCCTGATTTAGTCCTGGTTCTGACCCCACTGTAGTCCGGTTTTAGTCCTGGTTCTGGCCCTGCTGTAGTCCTGTTCTAGTCCTGGTTCTGGACCTGTTTTAGTCTGGTTCTGGACTGTTTTAGTCCTGGTTCTGGACCTGTTTTAGTCCTGGTTCTGGCCCTGCTGTAGTCCTGGTTTTGTCCTGGTTCTGGCCCTGCTGTAGTCCTGTTTCAGTCCTGGTTCTGGCCCGCTGTAGTCCTGTTTCAGTCCTGGTTCTGGACTGCTGTAGTCCTGTTTAGTAACCATGTTTTAGTCCGTTTTAGTCCTGCTTTGGAACCTGTCTTATCCGGTATGTGTCCGGTCAGACCTGTTTTTGGACCTGTTTTAGTCCTGGTTCTGGCCCCACTGT
>JBBPFD010000048.1:47241-86736 GCA_038363315.1 Mugilogobius chulae
ATAGAAGAAAAAGAGGGGAAGAAAAAAAACCCCAGTTTTTAGGGGGAGAAGAAAAGAATAGAGAGGCTAAGGAGGAGAAGCAAGAAAGGAGAGAGACAAGAGGACAGACAAGGGAGAGAAGACAAGAGAAGGAGGGACGAGAAGAGAGAGCGAGGAGAGAGAAAGAGAAGGAATGGACAAGTTAAGGAGAGAAAGACAAAGAGAAAAGAAGAAGAGAGAGATAGAGACAAGAGGATGACAAAGAGAGAGAAAAAGAGAAGGAAAGAGGGAGAGAGAGGAAGACAAGGGAAGAGAGAAGAAAGAGGGAGAAGAAGTGAGAAGAAAAGGAGAGAGAAGAGAGAGAGAGAGGAGCGTGAAAAGATAGGGAGAGAGAGAGAGACAAAAGGAAGATAAGAGAAAAGAGAGAGAAAAGAGGAAGGGAGAGAGAGCGAAAGAGAAGGAGAGAAAGAGAAGAAACAGAAAAGAAAAAGAGGGAGAGGGAGAAAGAGAAGGAAGAGAGAAGAAGAAAAAGAGAAAAGAGGAGAGAGGGAGAGAAAGAGAAAGAGAAGAAAAGAAATAAGAGTAAAATGAGAGAAAGAGATCAGGTCATGTGACATTACAAGATCAATAATATTATTTCAATCAGATCTGACTCTTTCTCACCATCTGCACCTATGACATCATCACACTCTCCTCAGTGAACACAGCCTATTAACACAGCCCTCTTCTGCAGTGCATTCTGGGACGTGTAGTTTAAATGTTGTTAATAATAATCGTCCAGGAGCCGCTCGTTTGTGTTGAATCTGTTTCTGTTTCTGTGTCCGAGTCGTTGTAGAAAAACTTCCTCTGGGATTAAAAACTGTAAATATTCATCTCATTTACATATTTGAATATTCATGAGACACGCGGCTCCACAGCGCCCCCTGGGACTGAGACTGACACTGCAACTCATCACAGGACCCACCACTTTACCTCCTTTTACTCTCTCTCACTCACTCTTTCTTCTTTCTCTCTCTCACTCTCCTTCTCTTTCTTTATCTCTCTTTCCTCTCTCTCTTTCTTCTGTTTTTCTCTTTCTCTATCTCCCTCTTTTTCTTCTCTTTCTCTCTTTCTTTCTTTCTCTCTCTTCTCTTTCTCTCTTTTTTTCTCTTCTCTCTTCTCTCTCTCTTCTTCTCTCTCTCTCTCTTTCTCTCTTCTCTCTTTCTTTCTCTTTCCCTCTCTCTTCTCTCTCTCTCTTTCTTCTTTCTCTCTCCTTCTCTCTCTTTTCTCTCTCTCTCTCTTTCTCTCTCTCTCTCTTCTCTCTCTCTCTCTCTCTCTTCTCTTCTGTTTTTTCTCTCTCCTCTCCTCTCTTCTTCTTCTCTTCTCTCTCTCTCTCCATCTCTCGTCTCTCTCTCTTTCTTCTCCCTCTCTCTCTTTCTTCTCCCTCTCTCTCTCCCCCCTCTTCTGTCTTTCTCTCTCTCTCCCTTTCTTCTCTCTCTCTCCATCTCTTCTCTCTCTCCATCTCTCGTCTCCCTTTCTTCTCTCTCTCTCCGTCTCTTCTCTCTCCTTTCTCTCTCCTTCTCTCTCTCTCTCTCCTTTCTAAGTAAGTCTAAACTAAAGTCTTTCTGTGGCTGTAAATGCTTCAGATTCAGATTTCTTACTTTCTGATCTTTAACGTGTGTTGTGTATAAATGTGTAAAGAGTTACCGGGGAAACGGACGAGCAGGGACGGGGTCTGTGCGCTTCACCTTTGACCCTTGACCTCTTGGGAGGACGGGGTCGACGGTGCTGCTGACGGAAGGGTCGCTGCCCGGGCTCTGAAACACAAACGTTAAAATATACATCTTTAATCAAATATTTAATAAAGTGATCAGAGAGAGAGTGAAGGGGGAGGGAGAGAGAGGGAGAGGAGAGAGAAGAGAGAGAGAGGGGAGAGAGAGAGGAAGAGAGGGGAAGGAAGAGAGGAGAGAGAAAGAAGAGAGAGAGAAAGAGATAGGGAGAGAGGAAGGGGAAGGGGGGGGGGCTGTTGTCATGGTGATTGCGGCGGCCATGTTGTGAGCGTAGACAACAGCCCCTCCCGTCTCTAACAGACTGTGACTGACCCTGAGCGACTCTCGGTTTCCAGCGTTCCCGCTCGAGCTCGGGCTCCTCTCATTGGTCTCAGGGGGGGCGGGGCTGTAACTGAAGCCTCTCTGATTGGTCAGCAGCTGCAGGGGAGGGGCGGGGCGAGGCTGAACGCTCTGTGATTGGCCAAGAGCTGGTGATAGGTCACAGGCGCCAGTGTGAGAAGGTCGGACTGAAAGAGAGAAAAGTGGATCCAAATCAGGTCTAAACCAGATCTGAACCAGGTCTGAACCAGGTCTAAACCAGGTCTAAAGCTGGACTAAGTAAGAACTGAACCAGGACTTTACAGTTTTAAAGCCTAAACTTGACTAAAACCGTGATATTTCTCTCCTTTTGTCGTTTTTTCAGTTTTTACCTGAGAAGGTGTGGATACTGCGCCGTGATTGGCCGATGAGGATACTGCGCCGTGATTGGCCGTGAGGATACTGCGCCGTGATTGGCCGGTGTGGATACTGCGCCGTGATTGGCCGGTTGAGCACGGTGACCAAGCTGTGGTTCGCGGCCCTAAACGCGGTCCCAAAGTCCAGACTGTGGTCCAGCAGCGGAGAGAGAGAGAGAGAACGCTTTCTACTGAGCCGGGGCGAGCGAGGAGCGGGCCGAGCGACAGGCTGCAGAGAGAGAGAGAGAGAGAGAGGTGAGGGTGGAAGAGGGCGGGGCTTAGGGCGGATTAGTTTACCATTAGAATGAACGTAGTCTGGTTAAAATAATAAATCAGAAAGATCATGACTGTCTGGTCACTTTAAGAGCTTAAAGTTAAACACAGAGTGGGTCTGGTCACCACGCCCTCGTCTGTGTTTCAGATCAAATCCACATCGTACCGTCCAATCAGATTAGTTATTTGTGTGACGCAGATGAAACAAAGGAGCTGATTGGCCGTCTGTCATTTAAACCAAAATCTAACTTCACTCACCTCACATTAAATCCTTTTTTGCTTCGCTCATCATCTGGATTTCCGGGGCAAATATACAGTCAAGTCTCACGTGAATAAGCAGTAAAATGTTTATAATTTTCAACATTTATTCCCCAAAGACAGTAAGGTTGGGTTGAATCAGAGCTGGAGTTAGATCAGGTCATTTATGTAAGTTCACAGCTTTGTGAAAAGTCAAGAGTTTCCAAATATGGACATCCTGTCTGTATGAAGAGGTGAGCGGGACAAAAGAGTCTGGAGCCGACGCCCAGTCTGGGTAGTCTGTACACTGACTGTGAGTTTATTCAGGACGTGTGAGCTTCTGAAGTGTCTTGTCCCCAGCTCCAGTCACTGTCTGGATTGCCCAAAGCCGCCAGATTCCTGGGAGAATGCTTGGACTTGAAAGTTCCATCAGACACCCTGCGACCGCCGAGAAAAAAAACTCTCCCCTGCCTGAGTGAGAGTTTGGGTGTGACTATCGCAAGAGTTAGAAAGAGCTTAAACCAATGCCCTCGTATACAGACGTCAGAGCAGAGCAAGCGCACGTCCAAGAGTCTCACCAGCGTGCAGTTGTTGGAGGTCGCATCGTCTGGTGTGATCATAATATATATGAGTATTCTTGCAATAATCCAAGTGAATCCTGTGGCTTTGGGCAATCACAGAACACAGAGACTGGATTTGCTGAACAAGACACTTCACATGGAACTTGCAGGTGTCTCAAGCTGAACTCGCCTCACAGTCTGTGTACGAACGTGTCTACAGATTCTTTCTGCACACGATCTGAACTCTGCCCTGAGGTCTGCTTACGAGGGAGCGCTGGTTTAAACTCTTTCTAAGTCTTGTGACCGTCACACACAGAACTCACAGTCAGAGACGACAGTCAGTGAGTCACACAAACCTTCCACGTGTTGTATAAAGTCTGGGCTGAGCAGCTCGCTGTACTGCCCCCCTGCTGGACAGGAGACTGTAGTACTCTGAGGCTCCCAGCAGAGGGCGCTCCTTCAGCTGATCTGGAGAAACTGCACAAAAGAAAGAGAAAAGAGAGAGAGAAGAGAGAAAGAGAGAGAGAGAGAGAGAACACACAGAGGGTTAGTCAGACACGTAGTGAGTTCATCAGAGAACACGTCTCGTTTCTTACTCTGAGCCGCCAGAACGGGAGCGTGCACGTGAGCCGGGGAGCGTGCACGTACGAGGGGGGGGGCCGAACACCGGCTCGCCCGTCACCATGGAGACCGGGGACAGGCGGACCAATGGGAGCTCGGCGAAGGCGGGGCCAGAGACAGGGAAGAGCCGACGCACTGGGAACAAGAAAAAAACACTCACGTTGTCGACAATAGAAATAGAACAAGTTTTGAGCTTCACAAACAGCTGCAGGTCTGAGTCTGGCTCTGGACTGAAACCGGACTCTAACCCGGGACCTGGTGTCTGTGAGGTGAGCGTGCTAACCACTCTGCCACAGGCGTCATTAGACTTAAACATGAATCATTCCACGAGAGCAGCACCGAGCTGATGATGGATCGTCCACTCGCTCTCGAACTTTGTCCAATAAATCAGCCCCTCCCCCCGGTGTGTGTGTTACATGTGTGTGTGTTAGCGTGTTACATGTGTGTTACGTGTGTGTGTGCGTGGTCTGCGCTCGCTGACACACACGTGATGAAGAACTCCCAAAAACTGTGTCACACTTTGGCTCCACAATCACTTTGTTCTGTAAAAACATTTGAATCAAAGAACGTTTTTACACATTTGGGACCTGGTTTAGGTCCTGTTTTAGTCCTGGTTTAGACCTGGTTTAGTCCTGTTTAGTCCTGGTTTAGTCCTGCTTAGTCCTGTTTTAGTCCTGTTTTAGTCCTGTTTTAGTCCTGTTTTAGATCTTGTTTTAGTCCTGCTTTAGTCCTGTTTTAGTCCTGGTTTAGTCCTGTTTTAGTCCTGGTTTAGTCCTGCTTTAGTCCTGTTTTAGTCCTGCCTTTAGTCCTGTTTTAGTCCTGTTTTAGTCCTGTTTTAGTCCTGGTTTAGTCCTGCTTTAGTCCTGTTTTAGTCCTGTTTTAGTCCTGTTTTAGATCTTGTTTTAGTCCTGCTTTAGTCCTGTTTTAGTCCTGGTTTAGTCCTGCTTTAGTCCTGCTTTAGTCCTGTTTTAGTCCTGGTTTAGTCCTGGTTTAGTCCTGGTTTAGTCCTGTTTTAGTCCTGCTTTAGTCCTGTTTTAGTCCTGTTTTAGTCCTGTTTTAGTCCTGTTTTAGTCCTGTTTTAGTCCTGTTTAGTCCTGCTTTAGTCCTGTTTTAGTCCTGCTTTAGTCCTGTTTTAGTCCTGTTTTAGTCCTGTTTTAGTCCTGGTTTAGTCCTGCTTTAGTCCTGCTTTAGTCCTGTTTTAGTCCTGGTTTAGTCCTGGTTTAGTCCTGGTTTAGTCCTGTTTAGTCCTGGTTTAGTCCTGGTTTAGTCCTGGTTTAGTCCTGGTTTAGTCCTGCTTTAGTCCTGGTTAGTCCTGGTTTAGTCCTGTTTTAGTCCTGGTTTAGTCCTGCTTTAGTCCTGCTTTAGTCCTGGTTTAGTCCTGGTTTAGTCCTGCTTTAGTCCTGTTTTAGTCCTGTTTTAGTCCTGCTTTAGTCCTGTTTTAGTTCTGGTTTAGTCCTGGTTTAGTCCTGCTTTAGTCCTAGTTTTAGACCTCGTTTTAGTCTTGTTTTAGTCTGTTTTAGACCTGTTTTAGTCCTAGTTTTAGACCTTGTTTTAGTCCTGTTGTAGTCTTGTTTTAGTCTTGTTTTAGACCTCGTTTTAGTCTTGTTTTAGTCCTGTGTTTAAACCTGGTTCAGTTGAGTCTCTCAGGACTGGTCCAGGTCCTGAGGCTGTTGTATTTTGTATTTAAAGTCAAACATGATGGATCGTCTCATTGAATCAGTCTAATGTAAAGAGCCAGATGCCCTCCCGCTCTTTTCTCTCTCTCACCTTCTCAACTTGAATCGTTCAGAAAAACTCAGAACAAAACAACGATGTGGTAACGACATTCGACCAGAGTCAGTTTAGTCTCACAGTTTGGACCGAGAGGCAAACGTGGGATTCTTTAAACGTGAAATACTTTTTAGGATATTTGGTTCTGGAACAAACAAACAAACAAACAAACAAACAAGACTGTGTTTCTGTGTTTCTGACCTGGGCAGGTGCAGACTGTGGCAGGTGCAGCGCCCGTCGACAGGGACCGGAGCGTGGAACGTCGGCAGACCTGGAACAGAACAGAACAGAACAGACACAGGTACATGAACAGAACGGGACAGGACTTTTGGAGGAGAATAGCTCCACATTGTGTGTAGCTTTCTTCATCGTCGTTTGTTCTCTTAATTATTATTCTGTCATTTAAATATTATTGTCAAATGTGTCACTCACATTCAAAGTAAAGACTGATCTTTAGTTTGCAGAAGCTACAAACATGTGTCAGGTGTTTAGATTTAGAAATCACAAGAAATGAAAGTTAAAACTGTGAAATCTGATTTTTACACAGGTTTAAATCTGACACGTCCTCTCATAAATCCTTCATATCCACATTATTATTTTGGTTGTATTTATGGCTTATAAACTTCTTTTTACAAACAGAAAAGTGAAACTGAGAGAACCAGCCGAGCTCAGCCAATCAGAGAGCTGCATTTAGCTCCTGATCAGAACCTAACTCTTTATTATTCAGAACTCAGAAGTCTGTGCTGCATTTGTTTGAGACTTTTTAATGGAAAACACAAAGTTTACTCATTTACAACTAAAAAAGTGAGTTAACTGTGGCACAGGTGTGTGACGTATTATTATTCATTTGGAGGTGGACATAGACATCTACAGAAACAATTGAAACACATGTAATAAATAGAATGACTATTAAAGCCTCATCTGCCTGACCCTTCACAACATTTCAAAATCATTTTGTACAACGCTAAATTTTTCATAATGTTTTATTTATTACTCCTTTAATTCTTCCTTTCACTGTAAAGTCTTAACATCGGTAGAGAGGTGTTTTGTTTCTTAACCTGGGCGATGCAGAAAGTCTCTGTTCACAGACACAAACAGTGAAACAAGTGTTTAAAGCTCCGTTGTCAGTAACTACAAGAGTTTATCTGTGAGAAAACTAAAGTTCTGCTGCTAAATCAACATTTGTGAATGAAACTCAGACCGGTTCAGACCTGATCCAGACCTGGTTCAGACCGGTTCAGACCTGATCCAAACAGCTGAGAGCAGACTGTGGCCTTGTTTTATTCAAACTAGTTTCCCCAGATAAGCAGATGGACAGAGGCTCTTTCTACAGGAGCATGAACAGGAGAAGTGACATCGACTGAAAATCCCTCTACAGGTTAAACTAATTTACATTTTTGCTTGAGAAAAACTTGACATTGTGAGCTGAAGATTTGAACTTAAAACTTTTAGTCCAAACAGTGTTGCCAGATTAAAAAAGATGAATTATCGTTCACATACAAACTGTTTTCTGTTTTGGATCGGGGTGTTTTGTATGAGTGAAGCATCTCTTTAGACGAGACTAAATCATTCCAGACGTTCTGTTTAAATGTTGTTCTGCTCTGTTGGTTCAGTGATGCTCTCTGTCTCCTCTTCACAAACCAAATCTATTAGATTTAAATTAATATCAATAGAACTCAATCATACTTTACTCGCTCTTTCCTTCGTCTGATGTCTCATTATTGCTCATGTTACTCACCACACTGCAGCAGACGCAGACGTGAGGAACTGTCGACCAATCACATCACAGAACAAGAACAGCACCAAAGCGCAGGCTATGCAGGGTTTTCTGATCCTGGAGACGTTTTTTTTCTCTAACACAGTTCTGCCACACACACACTGTGGTTTCCCCACCAACCAATAACATGTTAGGGAACACTTGGTGATAGTCGGAGGTTGAGGCGCCAGGTGTTTAGGTGAAGCGCCTCTGCTGAGCTGCCCAGGACAGTTTACTGTCACTGAGTGAGGAGGGGAGGGGTTCATCTCACTGTGAAGTGCTTTGTGACTCTGTGTCTGTGAAATGAGCTATACAAATAAAGATTACTTACTTATTTACTTACTTACTTACAGTCTAAAAAGTCTACAGCTGCAGAAATGTTTTCAAACTTTTAATATAATATTTTTTTTACATACTATTACTCCGTGCTTGTTGAACCAGGAAGTGGGCGTCTCTGTTGAGCTCTATGGGGCTAATTTCACTTGTAGAATTTGTAGAATCACTCAACTTTAGTTACATTTCCTCAGATCCAGATAATATTTGTGTTTACGCTGTCCTTTTTAGGATTGTGTTTATTTCTAGTAAAACCAGTAAATGTGTTCTACGCCCTTGCTGCTGTTGGAGGCATACAACATATTCTTTTCAGTTCATACATGTGTGGGAACCTGTAAAGACCAGTTCACAAGTATTCGATTACTAAATGAGTTGTGATTAATCGATGAAGTTGTTGCAGCTTCAGATTCTGTTTCCTCTTTGATCCAGGCTTTTGTTTGCAGCTTCGGCCTTAGAATTTTTATTAAAAACACATTGAATGAGCCTCACTCACAACAATATTCACTTAGATTTGGATTTTTAAATATGTTTTCCAGTGTTTTATTGGCCCATAGCAGGACTAATCAGATACAGTTACATTTGTATTTTAGATGTAGAAGTTTGTGTTTTTCCTCTGCTGATAAACGAGTCTTGTGTGTAATCTTCAGCTTTAGCTTCTCTCCGTGTTTAATAACGAGCCTGACGTTCCTCTGGGTGATGGAGCGTGTGTCAGGTCAGGTCTGCGGAGGAGCGAGCCCACGACAAACGACCTCAGCGCCGCCAAAACCAGGCTACGGAACACATTAGCATTAGCATCAGCGCCGCAGAACAAAGCTGAATAAACAGGAGGTAAAACGAGTCGCTTCATTAGAATAAAAACCTCCGAGGGACTGACGAGGGACTGACGAGGGACTGACGAGGGACTGAGGAGGGACTGAGGAGGGACTGACGAGGGACTGAGGAGGGCCTGACGAGGGACTGAGGAGGGACTGAGGAGGGACTGACGAGGGACTGAGGAGGGACTGAGGAGGGACTGACGAGGACTGAGGAGGGACTGAGGAGGGACTGACGAGAGACTGACGAGAGACTGAGGAGGGACTGACGAGGGACTGACGAGGACTGACGAGGGACTGACGAGAGACTGACGAGAGACTGACGAGAGACTGAGGAGGGCCTGACGAAGGACTGACGAGGGACTGACGAGAGACTGAGGAGGGACTGACGAGAGACTGACGAGGGACTGACGAGGGACTGACGAGAGACTGACGAGGGACTGACGAGGGACTGAGGAGGGACTGACGAGAGACTGACGAGAGACTGAGGAGGGACTGACGAGAGACTGAGGAGGGACTGACGAGAGACTGACGAGGGACTGACGAGGGACTGACGAGAGACTGACGAGGGACTGACGAGGGACTGAGGAGGGACTGACGAGAGACTGACGAGAGACTGAGGAGGGACTGACGAGAGACTGACGAGGGACTGACGAGGGACTGAGGAGGGACTGACGAGGGACTGACGAGGGACTGAGGAGGGACTGACGAGAGACTGACGAGGGACTGACGAGAGACTGACGAGAGACTGACGAGGGACTGACGAGGGACTGACGAGAGACTGACGAGAGACTGAGGAGGGACTGACGAGAGACTGACGAGGGACTGACGAGAGACTGACGAGAGACTGACGAGGGACTGACGAGGGACTGAGGAGGGACTGAGGAGGGACTGAGGAGGGACTGAGGAGGGACTGACGAGGGACTGACGAGGGACTGACGAGGGACTGAGGAGGGACTGACGAGGGACTGAGGAGGGACTGACGAGGGACTGACGAGAGACTGACGAGAGACTGACGAGGGACTGAGGAGGGACTGACGAGAGACTGACGAGAGACTGACGAGAGACTGACGAGAGACTGACGAGAGACTGACGAGGGACTGACGAGGGACTGAGGAGGGACTGAGGAGGGACTGAGGAGGGACTGACGAGGGACTGACGAGGGACTGACGAGGGACTGACGAGGGACTGAGGAGGGACTGACGAGGGACTGAGGAGGGACTGACGAGGGACTGACGAGAGACTGACGAGAGACTGACGAGGGACTGAGGAGGGACTGACGAGAGACTGACGAGAGACTGACGAGAGACTGACGAGAGACTGACGAGGGACTGAGGAGGGACTGACGAGGGACTGACGAGAGACTGACGAGAGACTGACGAGGGACTGACGAGAGACTGACGAGGGACTGACGAGGGACTGACGAGGGACTGACGAGGGCCTGACGAGAGACTGACGTCGTTGTGTTGCTTCAGGAGACGGATTCACGCAGGAAACGCCACAATAAAAGGATAAATAATGAAGATTTAGCTCAGAAAAGGGTTAAATTCAGCTGGATTTCAAAGTAAAAGCACCAAACAGCAGCAGTGTTTAAATCCAAGGCTCTTATTGTGAAGGAGCAGCTGATTTTATGCTTTTATTGTGAATGTTTTTTGACAAATTAAGCGACCCAGGCTTTTATTGTGAAGGAGCTAAACATAAATATTTGTCTTTTATTTAGGAGGAGCTTACATTTGATCAATATCAGGCTCTTATTGTGAAAAATCAGATGGGTTTCTTGCTCTTATTGTGAAGGAGTGGTGCTTTTTGATTTTTTTGACAAAACAAGTGATCCAAGGCTTTTATTGTGAAAGAGCAGCTGGTTTGAGGCTTTTATTGTGAATATGTTTTGCTCTTGTGACTCTCAGGCTCTTATTGTGTAGGAGCTGTATAAATATTAGCCTATTATTGTGAAAAACCTGTAGTTTTAATAGGCCTGGGCGATCTGGGAAATAAAATAATCACATTCTTTTTTCTCCATTTCCGATTCGATTTTGTTTAACTTTTTCAAAAACAAATGAAAAATGTCAATCATGAACTTAACCCAAACAAAAACTTTTAATATGTCTCATTAAAACTAAATATCAATATTCTGCCTCAAAGTTTGACTCTAAACCACACATTAAAGCAGGGGTCTCCAACCTGTAGCTCGGGAGCTACCAGTAGCTCACCACCACCTTCCAAGTAGCTCGCCAAAGGATTTTAGAATTGCACAAATTCTGCTTTATTACTCAAATGTCATTTATTACATGCCTATTTACTGTAAATGTATCTTTAGATGCCTAATTGTGTCAACTTCTAAATAAATATTGGCTAAATGTTCATGTAGACCTTTTATCTATGCCACAATTTTTGGTCATCGCTGAAAGTTGTAGCTCGCCGCGAGCTTTCTTTTGCAAAAGTAGCTCTTCTGGCGAAAAAGGTTGGAGACCTGTAAGTATGTATTTTATTCTATTCTCTCTATTATTGTACTTTCCCCCATGCTAAGAGTACAAGAAGTTCTTCTTGACCAAATAAGGAAGTTCACAGAATACATGTACTAACGATAATGTATACATCTGAGCGTCTGGGCCCAGCCCGGGAATAGACACAGCCTTTTACCGTGTACTCAAGCCATATATGGAGAAAAGCTTGGAGCTCTTGCAATGCCATCATATGGTATCACGCCTCCTCAACATAATGTTTATAGTTGCATGCAGTGATCTGGGTGCGCCTTTTGTTCGAGATTCTGTACTGCGACCTTCTATCTGTACACTGAATAAATCGACCCTGACAGACCTTCACCTTAACCCGGGTATGGCTCAATCATTACCTTTAAAGGATGATTACAAGACCCCTGCATTAAAGGATTGGTTTTCGATCTTTCAATTCAAAATCACCAACAAATAATTGACGATTCAATTCGGTTCAGTTCGATCTCTCGATTTTTTGAAGTTTTAATACAGAATAGGCTCTTAAGGCTCTTTCACACCAACACAACTCCCAGTCTCTGTCAGTAGAAGGAGTGACACACGTCTGTTCTAGTCTCTTTGGGGCATCGATGTAAAAAGCCTTCACACAAACACGATCCAAGCAGCCAACAGTCGGTGAACAAACACAGAGTGAGCCTGTGTGTGATGTAATGTTTGATGAAAAAGACAAAACAGAAGTTGTGCTCGAGTAGTTGTCAAACTCTGTGGCGAACAGATTTCTATCTTTACCTCATGGATTAGACTAAACTTCTATTTCCCGCTACAGTCCAGCCTTCGTACTACAGCTGTACTCCTCCATCTTTGTTTTCCTCAGACCAAGTAGTAGCCATTCTTCTCCGTACTTACGTCTCGTTTGAACCCGGCAAATAACAACAATCTATGCTCAGGTAAATACTGTTTTTCCATAAGCCTCATTTTCGGTTTTCCACACCATTTTCTTGCACACTCATTCGCTAGCCACGGGCCAATCAAACAGCTGCATCTGTGACAATAGTGACCGCTGGAGATGCCGACTCTACAAGTAAGTCTTCAAAACCTCACCTCCGCTTCTCTGACCCCAACAGCTCCATTCACACCAAACACACGTGAGCCGCCTGTCGGCAGAAGTTGTCAAACCAATTCAGACGGACGACCCTCGGCCTGGTGTGAAAGAGCCTTTATTGTGAAGGAGCAGCTGTTTCTCGTGCTCTTACAGTGAAGTTTCAGTAGTTTTATCAATATTCCTGGTCTTTATTCGCTGCTCTGTCTTATGTTCTAAGGTTTGGACTTTTATTGTGAAGGAACAGCTGGTTCTTATCCTCTTCTAGTCGTCTTGTGACAAATCAAGAGCTCTTATTGTGAAGGAGAATCACTTAGCAGGTGTTTCTCGCTGTCTTACTTTGAAGGGATCCTATTTTAATGAATTGTTCTTTGCTTAATTTGATGCTATCTCTTATGGGAAAGAAGCCAGCTCATATTCTGAAGAAGCAGCTGTTTCTTGTGCTCTTATTGTGACGTTTCTGTAGTTCTATGAATATTCCTGGTGTTAATTCGGTGTTTTGTCTTGTGTTCTTGTGTCTAGGCTCTTATTGTGAAGGAGCAGCTGATTCTTGTCCTCTTAAGGCGAAAGAGCTTTCTTTTATGAACACTTTTGAGTTTTCTTGTGTCAAATCAAAAGATTCCACGCTCTTATTGTGAAGGGATCTAGTTTTTATAAATGTTTCTTTGCTTAATTTGCTGCTCTGGGCTTTTATTGTGAAGGAATAGATTATTTTCCTGCTCCTGTTTTAAAGAAGCCGTACTTATTGTGACAAGATTCAACAATCAAGAAATTTCCAGCTTTTATTGTGAAAGAGCAGCTTGTTTGAGGCTCTTTCTGTTAAACTCGACTTTAATTCTTTTAATAACTCAAATTATATTAGTCTTTTTATTGTGAAGGAGCAGTAGTTTTATGAATAATCTTTGGTTTGATTTGATGCTCCGTCTTGTGTTGTTGTGTCTAGACTCTTATTGTGAAGGAGCAGGTGTTTCTCGTGCTCTTATTGTGAAAGGACACTAGTTTTATGAATATTCTTTGTGTTAATTCGGTGCTCCGTCTTGTGTTCTTGTGTGTGGACTCTTATTGTGAAGGAGCAGGTGTTTCTGGCGCTCTTATTGTGAAAGGACAGTAGTTGTATGAATATTCTTTGTGTTAATTCGGTGCTCTGTCTTGTGTTCTTGTGTCTAGACTCTTATTGTGAAGGAGCAGCTGTTTCTCGTGCTCTTATTGTGAAAGGACAGTAGTTTTATGAATATTCCTGGTCTTAATTCGGTGCTCTGTCTTGTGAGAAAGAGGCCGGTGGGGAAAAGGACACAAATATTCACACATATTTATATTTCCAGTCAAAGTGAGGTATTAATCACACTAACGAGGATTATCATAACGACCTCCGACGAGACGCAGCTGCACAAAGAGAAAAAGAACCTCCAGGAACTGTTTCATTTCTTATTTCAGTTTAAGTTTGATTCATCTGGAATCAAAATGTAATAAAGTAATAAACTACAACTGCAGTGTTTAATAAACCTCTGATCCTTAACAATAAGAGTCTAAAACCAGGTCTGAACCAGGTCTAAAACCAGGCCTAAACCAGGACTAAAGCTGGACTAAACCAGGTCTAAAACAGGCCTAAACCAGGTCTAAAACAGGTCAAAACCAGGTCTAAAACAAGTCTAAAACAGGTCTAAACCAGGTCTAAAACAGGACTAAACCAGGTCTACAACAGGGTCTGAACCAGGTCTAAACCAGGTCTAAAACCAGGACTAAACCAGGACTAAAACAGGTCTAAAACAGGGTCTGAACCAGGACTAACCAGGTCTAAACCAGGACTAAACGAGGTTTAAAACAGGGTCTAAAAACAGGACTAAACCAGGTCTAAACCAGGACTAAAACCAGGTCTAAACCAGGTCTAAACCAGGACTAAAGCTGGACTTAACCAGGTCTAAAACTGGACTTAAACAGGACTAAAGCTGGACTTAACCAGGTCTAAAACTGGACTTAAACAGGACTAAAGCTGGACTTAACCAGGACTAAGCTTCAGCTCCTTATAGTAAAAAATAGTTTAAACATTTTTTAGAAAAAGTTCAAAACAACGGTACAAACACAGTGATTCTTTTTGCAGATATTTACACTTGTCTGATAACGAAGCCGCTGTAAAGACGTGTTTTCTGTGGATAAACATGAGATCGTTAGAGTCGAACCGGTAACCCTGTGGTTTTAAATCATCTAAACGTGTGTGTGTTTGACTAACGAGCCCAGCCGCTCGTTAATTTACTCGAGTCGTGTCCCAGATTCTCCTGAACAATGAGAACATTATCCTAACGGCTTTTACGCATAAATTAGTCTGTAACAACTGTCTTTATTCAAATTAAAGGCCCAGGACCAGGGGATGACATCGTTATTTATGTCAGGAACAGGAAGTGCTTCATAAGGTCGTGACATGACGTCGTTATTTATGTCAGGAACAGGAAGTGCCTTATAAGGTCGTGACATGACGTCGTTATTTATGTCAGGAACAGGAAGTGCCTCATAAGGTCGTGACATGACATCGTTATTTATGTCAGGAACAGGAAGTGCTTCATAAGGTCGTGACATGACGTCGTTATTTATGTCAGGAACAGGAAGTGCCTTATAAGGTCGTGACATGACGTCGTTATTTATGTCCAAACTGCCTTAAGGCCAGCCCACACCAAAGCGCGGCGCGCCGCAGCATGTCACTTAACCGCGCGCCAGACTCAAGCATCAACACTCAGCAAATGCCGCGACGCTCGGCGTTATTATTCAACGATCCGCAGTCGTAACGGATGAGTAATATGATATTTTGTCCTAAATAACGAAAAGCATTCCTCGTTCATCATTGTTAACAAAATAGCGTGCGCCACCGCGAGCCTGGTGTGTGTACATTCATAGAAATTAACGGAGGCGCCCAATTTGCCGCGCGGCAGAGAGTCTCGGTGTGCGCTGGCCTTTATAAGGTTGTGACATGACGTCATAAAACAAAAATCAAAGTACAACAGGACTTTTACAAGAGCAAAAATGAATGGGGGGGGGGTGTTACAGTCAGCATTTTCCCCCTTATTATTAATACAAATATTCATTAGTTTATAAAAAGCTAAAATGTCCTAAAACACTTTGACATTTAACCTCTGGCACTCTGAGTTCACCTCATAGATTGTGTAAACCACAAGTGTCAAACTCAAATGGTGCTGGGGCCAAATCGATCAGAGTCAGAGTTGGTTGAGGGCCGCATTTTAAAATATAGATCCTCTGTGTTAAATTCAAATATGGTCATAGGGCTGTATAAAGCTAATATTAAATGTATATACAGAATTATATTGTGTCACATTACATTATGTTGCAAAAATCCACAGACTCGTCTAATAAACAACTAAACAACTTCTGAAGTAAAGAGTGGTTGAAATATAATGTTTTTTTTTCTAAACATGGCCCAGATTACAGGAAATTGCATCTATTTGAGCCAAAATCTCCAGGGGGAGGACCCCCTGACCCCCATAATAATAATTACCTCTGGACATTTCTTTACTCTTGGTTTGTGCAACAAGCTGCAGTGTGAACTCCAGCTGCACACATCAGAAAAAAAAAAACAGATTTAATTTAAATTAAATTTCTGCACGATACGTGAAAGTGGCTTTTTTTTTTTTTAAGCTCCTGCCCCTCAAAATGTCTGAGCACACCTCTGGTCCTTAATCTTGATTTATGGTCATTTCTTCTTAAAATCCTTTTACTTGATGCACCAGGATTATTTCACTTTTACTTCAGCTTCTTCAAAATAAGAGCCTCACATTCAACACTCTTTGGAGCTTTTACTTTGAAATCCAGCTGAAATAACCAGTCTAATGAGTTAAATCCACATTCTTTGGTCTTTTATTGTAAAGCTTGGTCTGTCCGAGCTTTTTCCTCCAAACGAGCGAAGATGAAGATGAATAATGTGAACGAGAGCGGACAGTTGAGTCTGAATCAGGACTAAAGTCTGATCTGGAGCAGAGGACGCTGGGAGGGCATCTGGGCCAATCACTGGCTCTGATCAAACAGATGGAACTGTCACAATCAATCAGGCTGATCATTTTACTCTCTTACATTTACATTCACCAGCTGAACCGGGATCAGAACTGGTCTAAAGCAGGTCCTAAAACAAGACTAAACCGGGATCAGAACTGGTCTAAAGCAGGTCCTAAAACAAGACTAAACCGGGATCAGAACTGGTCTAAAGCAGGTCCTAAAACAAGACTAAACCGGGATCAGAACTGGACTAAAGCAGGTCCTAAAACAAGACTAAACCAGGATTAGAACTGGACTAAAACTGGTCCAAAGCTGGTCTAAAAAACAGAACTAAACCAGGACTAAAACTAGAATATAAAACAGGACTAAACCAGGATTAGAACTGGTCTGAAACAGGACTAAAGAAGGACTAAACCGGATCAGAACTGGTCTAAAACTGGTCCAAAGCTGGTCTAAAAAACAGAACTAAACCAGGACCAGAACCGGTCTAAACCAGGTCTATAAAACAGGACTAAAACAGGATTAGAACTGGTCTGAAACTAAAACACAGGACAACCAGATCTAAACCAGGATTAGAACGGGTCTAAAACAGGTCCTAAAACAAGACTGAACAGGACCAGAACCGATTTATAACTGGTCTGAAACAGGACTAAAGAAGGACTAAACAAGGATTAGAACTGGACTAAAACTGGTCTAAACCAGGTTTATAAAACAGGACTAAAACAGGATTAAAGCAGCACTAAACCTAAACTAAACCAGGACTACAACCAGATCTAAGCCAGGATTAGAACTGGTCTAAAACAGGTCTGAACTAAGACCGGAACTGGTCTAAATCAGGACCAGGACCGGTCTATAACTGGTCTAAACGTGGACTAAAGCTGGACTGTAACTGGTCTAAAGCTGGTCTAAAACAGGACTAAACCAGGACTAAAACCAGACCTAAACCAGGACCAGAGCTGGTCTAAACCAGGACTATAAAACAGGACAAAAGCAGGTCTAAACCCGGACTAAACAAGGACCAAACCAGGTCTAATGCAGGTCTAAATCAGGTCTAAACCAGGTCTAAATCAGGTCTAAAGGAGGACTAGGACAGGTCTTTGTCTGGTCTCAGCTGGAGCAGCTAAAACATCGTAAACGAGTGAAAAACGACGGCGTCTCTTGTATAAATCCTTAAACATATTGAGCCGTTATTTACTCCACAAACACTGTCAGACCTCGGCCAATCACAGCGCAGCGTCGCAGCTCTGGCCTCTGATTGGACGCCTCGCAGACCTGCTTTAGATCTGGTTACGATCCAATTTAGTCCAGGTTTATGTCCGGTTTATGCTCCAGACATCTGAGGCTCTGTGTTCAGTGTTTTAGACTCAAAGCACACAAATAAACTCATGTGTGTGTTGTTTTGCGTGTTCTACCTGTGCTGTGGAGTTTGTTTGTTTGTTTTTTTTGCTTGTTCTACCTGTGCTGCTGTGGTGTTTCTCCTCCATCTTGTGTTTCCTGCAGACTTTTCTCCTGAAAAAAACACAAAACACATTTAATATAAAACAGGACGAAACATAACTTTATGTTCTTATTTATTTAAACTTTCTCTCTCTCTCTCTCCTCTTCTTTCTCCTCTTTCTTTCACTCTTCTCCCTCTCATCTTTCTCTCTATATATATTTTCTCTCTCCCTTCTCCTTTCCCTTTCCTCTCTCTCTCCTTTCTCTCTCTCTCTTTCTCTCTCCTCTCTCTCTCTCTCTCTCTCTCTCCTCTCTTTCTTTCCTCTCTCTCTTCTCTCCTTTCTTTCTTCCCCTCTTTCTCTCTCTCTCTCTCTATTCTCTCTCTTCTCTATTTCTCTCTCTTCTCTTTCTTCCTCTCTCCTCTCTCTCTCTCTCATCTCTCTTCCTTTCTTTCTTTCCTCTCTTTCTTTCCTCCTCTCTCTTCCCTCTCTCTCTCTCTTGTCTCTCCCTTTTTCTTTCTTTCCTCTCTCTTCTTTCTCTTTCTCCTCTCTTTCTCCTGTTCTTACACTATTCTCTATGATGACAGAGTAAAATAATACACTATTTTCTCTTTCTCCCTTCACAAGATGGCTTCCTCCTGCCCTCTCTCTCTCTCGTCTCCATGACAACAGCGTCTCTAGCTCTCTCTACAGTCTCTTTCTTTCTGTTTCAGTGAAAAGGTCGCTCGTGTCTCAGTTTAAACAAATGTTGTGGAGCAAAAGTAAAAGTATCAGTATCATAAATAACAAACAAACAAACAAACAAACAGGAAAGTCTTTAGTAAACGTTCTTCTGCCAGAAAAACAAACAAATCCTTTATGTTCTGGACTGTTTCTGAGACGTTCAGAAGAGTTATGTTCAAGTCTCACTGTTTACTCTGAACAACCTTTTATTTCACTTTTACACCATTGAAGCTCTCTTTTTCCCTTCCTTCCTTCCTTTTCCTTCCTTCCTTCCTTCCTTCCTTCCTTCCTTTCTTTTCCTTCCTTCCTTCCTTCCTTCCTTCCTTCCTTCCTTCCTTCCTTCCTTCCTTCTTCTTTTTTTCCCTTCCTTCCTTCCTTCCTTCCTGCCTTCCTTCCTTCCTTCCTTCCTTCATTCTTTCCTTCCTTCCTTCCCTTTCCTTCCTTCCTTTCTTCCTTATTTTTTCTTTCTTTCTTTTTTCCTTCCTTCCTTCTTTCTTTTTCCCTTCCTTCCTTCCTTCCTTCTTTCTTTTTCCCTTCCTTCCTTCCTTCTTTTTTCCTTCCTTCCTTCTTTCTTTCTTTCTTTCTTTCTTTTTCCCTTCCTTCCTTTTTTCCTTCCTTTCTTCCTTCTTTATTTTTTCTTTTTCCTTCCATCTTTCTTTCTTCCTTCCTTCTTTTTTCCTTCTTTCTTTCTTTCTTTCTTTCTTTTTTCCTTCCTTCCTTCCTTCCTTCTTTATTTTTTCCTTCCACCTTTCTTTCTTCCTTCCTTCTTTCTTTCTTTCTTTCTTTCTTTCTTTTTCCCTTCCTTCCTTTTTCCTTCCTTTCTTCCTTCTTATTTTTTCTTTTTTTCCTTCCATCTTTCTTTCTTCCTTCCTTCCTTCTTTCTTTCTTTCTTTCTTTCTTTCTTTTTTCCTTCCTTCCTTCCTTCTTTTTTCCTTCTTTCTTTCTTTCTTTCTTTTTCCTTCCTTCTTTATTTTTTCCTTCCACCTTTCTTTCTTCCCTTCTTTCTTTCTTTCTTTCTTTCTTTCTTTCTTTCTTCCTTCCTTCTTTTTCCTTCTTTCTTTTTTCCCTTCCTTCCTTCCTTCCTTCCTTCTTTTCTTCTTTCTTTCCTTCCTTCTTTCTTTCTTTCTTTCTTTCTTTTTTTTTCCTTTCTTTCTTTCTTTCATTCTTTCCTTCTTCTTTCTTTCTTTTTTCCTTTCTTTCTTTCTTTCTTTCCTTCCTTCCTTCTTTTTCTTTTTTCCTTTCTTCTTTCTTTCTTCCTTCCTTCTTTCTTTCCCTTCCTTCCTTCCTTCCTTCCTTCCCTTTCCTTCCTTCCTTCTTCTTCCTTTCTTCCTTCCTTATTTTTTCTTTCTTTCTTTTTTCCTTCCTTCCTTCTTTCTTTTTCCCTTCCTTCCTTCCTTCTTTCTTTTTCCCTTCCTTCCTTCCTTCCTTCCTTCTTTTTTCCTTCCTTCCTTCTTTCTTTCTTTTTCCCTTCCTTCCTTTTTTCCTTCCTTCCTTCCTTCTTTATTTTTTCTTTTTTCCTTCCATCTTTCTTTCTTCCTTCCTTCTTTTTTTCTTCTTTCTTTCTTTCTTTCTTTCTTTCTTTTTTCCTTCCTTCCTTCTTTTTTCCTTCTTTCTTTCTTTCTTTCTTTCTTCCTTCTTTTTTCCTTCTTTCTTTTTTCCTTCCTTCCTTCCTCCTTCTTTTCTTCTTTCTTTCCTTCCTTCTTTCTTTCTTTCTTTCTTTCTTTTTTCCTTTCTTTCTTTCTTTCATTCTTTCCTTCCTTCTTTCTTTCTTTTCCTTTCTTTCTTTCTTTCTTTCTTTTTTCCTTTCTTTCTTTCTTTCTTTTTTCCTTACTTTCTTTCTTCCTTCCTTCCTTCCTTCTTTCATTCTTTCTTTCTACTGTGTACAAGTATTTCTGTCTTGTCTTTGTCTGTAACAGGTGAATCTAAAGAGAATCTGCTCTCTCTGTCTGTAATAATAATCTGATTTCTCTCTGAACTTTCTCTCTTTGTGTTTCTGTAAAGTGTAAAACTTCAGGCAGGTTTTTGTGATAAATTCCAAGTTAATTTCCATGTTTTTTGTGCTGATCCGGAGCCTCGTCCCGGCTCTCCAGCAGCGTTCCCGGTGTTCCTGAGGGATTTGAGTTTTTGTCTCCGTCGTTTGTTTTTGCCTAAAGTCGAGTCGAAAGAATCTATTTACATGTCACCGCCACGAGAGAGAGAGTTATCTGGGCTCCGGTTTGGGTTTACGCTCACATTATTCATCTGGAACAGGAGAGAAGGAGAAGGAGAGAGAGAAGAGAAGAAGAGAGGGAGGAGGAGAGGAAGAGAAGAGTGAGAGAGAGGGAGAAGAGAGGAAACAGAGAGAAGAGAGAGAGAGTTATCTGGGCTCCGGTTTGGGTTTACGCTCACATTATTCATCTGGAGAAGGAGAGAAGGAGAAGGAGAGAGAGAGGAGAAGGAGAGAGGGAGGAGGAGAGGAAGAGAAGAGGGAGAGAGAGGGAGAAGAGAGGAAACAGAGAGAGAGAGGAGAGAGAGAGAGTTATCTGGGCTCCGGTTTGGGTTTACGCTCACATTATTCATCTGGAGAAGGAGAGAAGGAGAAGGAGAGAGAGAGGAGAAGGAGAGAGGGAGGAGGAGAGAGGGAGGGAGAGAGAAAGCAGGAGAGGAGAGGAAACAGAGAGAGAGGAAAGAGAGAGAGAGTTATCTGGGCTCCGGTTTGGGTTTATGCTCACATTATTCATCTGGAGGAGGAGAGAAGGAGAAGGAGAGAGAGAAGAGAAGAAGAGAGGGAGGAGGAGAGGAAGAGAGAGTGAGAGAGAGGAGAAGAGAGGAAATAGAGAGAGAGAAGAGAGAGAGAGTTATCTGGGCTTCGGTTTGGGTTTACGCTCACATTATTCATCTGGAAGAGGAGAGAAGGAGAAGGAGAGAGAGAAGAGAAAGAGAAGGAGGGGGAGAGGGAGAAGAGAAGAGAAGAGGGAGAAGAGAAGAGGGAGAAGAGAGGAGGGAGAGAGAAGAGGGAGAAGAGAAGCGAAGAGAAGAGAAGAGAGAGGGAAAAGAAGAGAAGAAGGAGAAGAGATGAAGGAGAGAGATGAGAGTGAGAAATTGGAGAGAGAGAGGAGAGTTCTGGGCTCACATTTTTTCACCTGAAGAAGAATAAAAGAAAGAAAGAGAAGAGAAGGAGAGAGAGAGAGAGAGAGAGCTATATTTGGTCTGCACTTTGATTTTACAGTTACATTTTTCAAGACAAAAAGAAGAATTAAAAAAGAAAAAGAACGAAGAGAGAGAGAGAGAGAGAGAGAGAGAGAGAGTGTTTGACCTTTAAAAAGTCGGAGGAGATATTTCAGCTGCTTCACCTGCCGCTGTTAAGAAAAATAGATTTGGGCCAAAAACATGAAACAGAGAAGAACAGAAGTGTTTGTGTTTGTGATTCAGACACTTTTAGTTATTCTGCTGAGAGAAAAAACACGAACCACGTTTGTACGAAAACACGACGAGTCTGGAGGAAATTCTGATGAGAGAGAGAGAGGAGCCACAAACGAGAAACATCAGACCTGACCCTTTAAGCGGCAAAGTAGCAATTCTGCACCAAGTCATTCCACGCTGCGAAAAGTCATGAAATAATCTGGGTTCAATCAGAATATTCATCTTAGTTTGTTAGGCAGATTATCTTCCCTGTTTACCTGGCACAGTCCCTATTTTAAGCCCTGTGTCCCATGTCCCAGCAAATGTCTCCAAAACCATTATTTTGTCCCAGTTTTACACAAACATGTCCCAGTTGTCTTGATTTGTGACACTTTCCAACAGTGAAGGGAGGAATATATTGCGATTTCTTTGCTCAAACTAGACAAAAATAGTGCTAGAAAATAACCAAAACACAACAAAAACATGCACACATTTGCACTGACGATAGGCATGATTGTGAATTGCATAAGAATATACCGTAATTTCTGGACTATAAGCCGCTACTTTTTTCCTAAGCTTTGAACTCTGCGGCTGCAAAATGACAGATTCTCATAGACTTACTATTACAAGTGCGGCCTATATATGTACTTTATCACTTTTCTAATTTAAATTTAGTGGGTGCGGCTTATATTCAGCTGCACTCAATACGGCAGAAATTACAGTACTTATTTATTCGTTCTTTTCACAAAAACTCATAGATGTCCCAGTTTTTTATTTTGAAAATCTGGTCACCCTAGATTAAAATTGCTAGATTTGGAAGCAAATGTCACGTGTTTCAAGACACTTCTGATGGTTTACAAGAGATTTGAGCTTGAAGTAAATTTGCTAAAGTTGTGAATAAAACTGTTTTGCGACACTGGCAAATATTTTAGCTTGATGTATTAAACAAAACACCTTGAGACAAGTCAAATAATTTAGAAGATTCAAGTAAAACCACCTTAACCGAACACTTTCGCTATAAAAAGTGACACCATCACTTTTGCCGGGTAATTTTCACCTGATATAATAAACCCAAAAAAAGTACTTGTCATAGAAAATAGATCAAAATATGACAACACTTGATACATTACAGTGGTTTTCTTTTATTTTCAACTGTGATATGTGGAACAAAATGGAAAATAAAAATATAGGAAGATCCTCCAAAATTACTGAAACATTTGGATTTTGAGATAAAAAAAATTCCTAAAAAAAAATCCTGATACAAGAAACTTGATCTTTGGTCCAGCCATTCCTGAGACATGTGAGACTTCCTGGTGAAGCTCAGACTCTGGACACACAAACAACTACAGGAGAGAGGAACAAAATGTGATATTTTTTCATTGTGTAAAAATGACCACTTGATTAAAATATTGTTTTCACCAGAAGAATTCACTTTGAAATCACCACTTTGTGATAAATATTCATAATTCATATAAATAGCTAGCTATATAATGTAACTTTTGGCTAAAATAAATAAATAAGTAAACATACATTACCCTCTATCACTGTTGCCGGTGAAAATCACCTGAAAGCAAACCTGTGCTACTCACTAGTGAGATGTCAGAGACACTAATCCTGCAACAGGATGAAGCTGGAGTTGACCAGAGACAGTAAATATGGTGAAAATATATGGTAAACCTGAATGTTGTCACCTTTGACATGTGGCAGGATACTTGATTTTAAACACTAACACTATCACTGGTGAAATCCACCCAAAACGTACATTACCCTCTTTCACTATCGCCTGTAGGTAAGAGTGGGGGAAACACCTTCATAAATGTCAAAAACACTGGTGAAGCTCCAGGGACTCACGACACTCAGAAAAATGCAACATATTGAAAATCATGTAAATACATTTGCTCGGGTGAAATTCACCCGGCGACAGTGAAATAGGGTTAAAAATGCAATGTACTGTATAGGAAGAGGAAAGAACTCATATTTTTACAGTAGGTTCACAATAAATAGTTACTCATGTCATTACTTATGTTTTCCCTTAACAGCAGTTTTTTTTCTCTATGATTTTGTATTTAAATATTTCCCCGACACCTCCACATGTTGTTTTCTATTTCACTTTTACAGAAGCGTCAGAGAATCTTCTCAGATTCTGATGAATTCTGTTCAATTCAAACACATTTAATAAAAACATTCTGTTGTGAATAAACTAACCTCAAACATCACTTATTTTATTGTAATTTATAATCTGTTTGTAGCTTTATTTGAACGACAGGGTTTTCTCGATCTTGAGTTTTTACAAATGTTTAGATCCACGACTCAGCTCGACTCAAACCTGAGACTCTGCTGTGTTTTAATCTGATCATGTCTCACTTTTATTCAACCAAAATCAGGGAGATTCTTCTGCCGCACAAAGAAAACACTGTGACTTTTGTCTAAAGTCAATTTTTATAAATTGTTTTATTTACTGTGAGAGTTTAACTCTGCAGCGTTTTGAGAACAAACAAAGGAAACGGCTGAAGTAACAAACAATTATTCTGGTAATCAGTTGGCAGATTATTCTTCGATTAAATAAATAGAAAAGTCTTTTGGAAACACGTTTTTTGAAGCCAAGATAATGTTTTTTAAGAAGGTTTAAAAGTGTTTATGTTCTAACCGTCACTGTTCAGTCGGAGCGTTTGAATCTATAAAACTCATCAATAAAGATACATTCTGTAAACTCTTGTTATTATCTGTGCTAAAGAATAGAACACAACTACAACAAACACACATTTTCATCAAGAAAACAGTTCAAACACAAGTTACTTTCCTTCGTGTCTGAAACAGCAGCAACATTTAGAATTCAAAAACAATTATTATTTCATTACTAAGTTGATTTGTTCTGATTATTGAATGAACTTTGCAGCTTCACTGATCTTCACTGCAGTTTTACTGAAGATACTTTCAAATATATTTAAGTCTAATTTTAAATGTTAAAACATAAATTCTAATATTCTGTAGTTTAACCTTAAACATTTTGAGTTAAAAATCTGATTTGTTTTCATGTTTATTGACGAGGTTTAAACGCTCTGAGCAGCGTTAAACTGACTCAACAGTCTTTATCTTTGTCCTTTAATTAAAATAAAAACTGAAGAACAAGTTTCAACAATCAAACACAAATGTGGTGAACAGAAAAGTCTAAATATTGATTATAACTGCACCGCAAAAGGCTGATTTAAATTTACTTTTAAGCATTTTGATTCATTTAAACTTTATTTATTGTAGAGTTATTATAGAGATGATTATTTTTATTGTATCTAAGTTTCTTGTTCCACTGACAAATGTTTGTTCTGATTTTAAGACACATTCTCTTGTAACCAGTCAGATTAATAAAACATTCTCCATCACAGAAGCGATTAATCTTCTTAAAACAAACCGTGTGAATGTTTGTGCAGCAGCGACAGAAGTGTTTAAATTAAAATTATAATCATTCTCTTTTCATAAATACTGTTGTTGTGTTTAAATTGTTTATTTGACATTTTTGATCCTTAATTATAAACGAATAATTCCACGTTTAGAGTCAAAACTGTCACGACTTTAGAATTATCCAAACTGAATTCTGTTGATCTTTTTGTGACAATGACAATAAATATTCTGAATCTGAAATTTCATCTAAAGCTTATCAAACATGATTGTAATAAATTTAAACTGTTTTTGATGGTTCAGACTAAAAATACTTAAAGGTTCACATTAAATCATCCAAAAGAGACAGTTATGTTATTATTATTAAAGCCTTAAATATAAAGTTATTGACCCTAAACTCAACATGATTCACATTTGTATTTATATTTAATGTTTGAATCAGAGTTTTGTAGAAAATATAAATCCTGAAATAAAAAAACCTCGTCACACTGAACCAACAAACTCATAAATAATCAGAAAAAACGTCTGGACAAATGAGCTGCAACATCGAGAACAAAACATCTATAAACATCTAGATTCAGAGTTTTAAAAATATATTCATAACTGTATAATAATAATGTAACGACTGAATTCAATCAAAGTTCAAAGTGTTTTTAATGTTTGTGTTTGTATTTACTCTAAGACATTTAAATCAATAAATCAACATAAGTTTGTGATAAATACAAACTTATTTATTTAAACAGCTTCATATTAATAAGCTGAGACTTTAAACTCGTCTAAAATATGAAGCGTAAAAGGGATTTTTATTGAAAAAATACAGCTTCAACATTATGGTAAATGGTCTCTTCTTATATAGTGCTTTTCCACCTTACAAGGCAGTGCTTAATATTTTAATCAAATTTAAAGTTTAAAGCAGTTTAAGGAAATAAATCTAGATTCATGTTGTGTGGAGCCATATGGAGCATTATAAACCTTTATTATAACTGTACACTCTAAACTAAAAGCTTTAAATCATTTAATTTTCAAAGCAAAATTCCCAAAAATATCACAAACTTTTAATAAAAATGATTTGGAAAAGGAAATAAACTGAGACCAAAACTCTCTCTGTAACCATTTAGTTTGAGAAATAAAACATTTATATTTACTACTAAGTCTTAATCAATAATAATTCAACCTGATACAAAAGTTATTGATCAGAACCAAACGGAGCTGGTAAAGTGTTTTCTGTGCGTCAAACGAAACATTTAAAACACGTTTATATTTATTTATCAGTTTAATTATGAGTTCAAAGTTCAACAGGTTCAGAGGAAAACTACAAACTGTTGATTCAATAAAACAATTAACGTCATTTCTGCGTAAAAACGGAAAAAAGACAATTGGTGATTTTACCGCTGGAATATTTTGTAGTTATAGGTTTGTGTGAAGTCTGGTCATTTAAAAAAACATAATGAGTTAAATTATAAGACAAGTTTAAATAAAGACTGAATTATGTTTAGTTAGATTAAATACGGAGCTGCGTAAAAGGAAATCCTGTGCGTAAAACAAGAAAAACTGGTTAAAAAAACGATCTCTCGCGTGGAATTGTGGGATTTTGTAAAGATTATATAGTTTATATGAAGTTTAACTCACTTTATATAAACATAATGAGTCACTTTATAAAACAAGTTCAAACAGAGACTGAATTATGTTTATTAGATTAAATACGGAGCTGCGTAAAAGTGATTCCTGTGCGTAAAATACGAAAAACGGACACAAAAAGACGATTTTACCGCGGGGAATTGTGGGGTTTTGTAAAGATTATTACGTCTATGTGAAGTTTATCCACTTTAAATAACATAAAGAGTTAATTTATAAAACAAGTTCAAATGGAGACTGAATTATGTTTAATAAGATTAAATATAGACCCGAAATCGAGCTGCGTAAAATAAGAAAAACGAGAGAAAAGACGATTTTGGTGATTTTACGGCTGGAATTGTGGAATTTGTAAAGATTATAACGTTTATGTGAAGTTTAATCCACTTTAAATAAAATAATAAGTCAATTTACAAGACAATATCAAATGAGACTGAATTATGTTTAGTAAGATTAAAGACGGAGCTGCGTAAAAGTGTTCTGTGCGTAAAATAGAAAAACGGGAAAAAGGAATGGAATTGTGGGTGTATAACTTTAAGACTTTATGTAAAAATATGAGAGTATATTCAAATTAAGTCAGTAAAAAGTGTTACTGGTAAAGTGAATCTTGTGCGTAAAACCATAAAACGAGCCACGTGTCTTTTTACGCAGCAGAAAACAAACCTAAACCTTCTAAAGTTACATTTCAACTAAAATAAAAAGTGTTTGTTGTTCTTACCTGGTTCTCCTCAGACGCGTCTTCCGCTCCGAGCCGAGCCGCGCCGTATCCATCCCACAAACTGAGCCAAACTCCCGCGAAAAGTCCGCAAACGGAAACAGCGCGAGGACAGAAGAGAGCACGCACGGGCCGGTGGAGCTGACGTCGTGCGTAAAGAGAGAGAGAAAGTTTGGTAAAGGGAGAGAGAGGGAGAGAGAGAGAGACAGAGAGAGAAGAAAGAAGAGAGAGAGAAAGAGAGAGAGAGAGAGAGAGAGAGAGAGAAACGAGAGAGTGAGAAAGAGAAGGGGGAAGAGAAGAGAGAAAGAGAAGAGAGAGGAGAGAGAAGAAAGAGAGAGAGAGAAGAGAGAGAGAAAGAGGGAGAGAATAGGAGAGAGAAGAGAAGAGAGAGAAAAGAGAGAGAGAGAAGAAAGAGAGAAGAGAGAGAAGAGAAGAGAGAGAGAAGAGAGAAAGAGGAGAGAAGAGAAAGAGAGAGAGAGAAGAGGAAGAGAGAGAGAGAGAGAGAGAGGAGAGAGAAGAGAGAGAGAAGAGAGAGAGAAGAGAGAGAAGAGAGAGAGAGATAAGAGAAGAGAGAGAGCGAGAAGAGGAGAGAAAGAGAAGAAGAGAGAGAGAAGGAAAAGAAGGGAGAGAGAAGAGAAGAGAAGAGAAGAGAGAGAAAGAGAGAGAGAAAAGAGAGGGAGAGAGAAGAGGAGAGAGGGAGAGAGAGAACGAGAAGAAAGAGAGAGAGAGAGAGAAGGAAAAGAAGGGGAGAGAGAAGAGAGAAAGAGAGAGGGAGAGAGAAGAGGAGAGAGAGAAGAGAGAGAGAGAGAGAAAGAGACTCTTGTGTTTCTATAAGTGATTTCAAACAGAGCTGCTGCTGGAGAAGCCTGAGGAGCAGGTGAAAGGAGGGTGACTGTGAGAGGTTTAACAGCAGCAGGAGTTTGTGACCAGCTCAGCACTGAGTGGACAAATCACTGCTGGTGTCTCATACGGAGTCTACAAAATGATGTTTCTGTTTAACTTTAAAGTGTCTGAACATCTTCTTCTTCTTTATTCATTCATCAGGTTTAAAACTTACTTTAATCTAAATATTCATCCTGTTTTTCTGGTTGAAGTGACAGAGACGTTTGTGTTTGTTTAATCGTGTAAAAGTGACTCGTTTGTCTAAAATCCACAGTTTTAGTCTCACTCAGTTTCTTTTACAGAGAAACGGCGCCATCCAGTGGACACGAGTGTAACTGCAGCTCCAGTTTAACCACAGACACGTGACCAGAAGAACTACAGAGAAACAGGCAAGTTTTTTATCCTTTGTGTCCCACATTTTGTCACTATTGTCCACGTACACTGCAAAAAAGTAAATCTAACTTGGATAAAATGACTTAAATTAAACATATTAATCTTAAAACCCCTTTATAAAGTCCGGCGTTCCTTCAAAGGCCCGTCCCATTTTTTACTGTGGCTCCTGGAAATGTTAAAGATCAAAATCACATTGTGTGTGTTTAGTAGGACGAATCAGAATCAGTTTGGACTGTTAACTTCAAATACAAAAATGTAATAGGACTTTTGTATTTGCTCTGCCATGTTTTTTGACTCATTTCTTCTTCAGCTTTTACAGAGAAAAGGTCAGATCTGTTCATCCTTCAGGTCTAAACAGCAGCTTCACCACAAACATTTAGACTGTGTTTGTGTTTATAAAAGTCTCACTTCTGAGTCTCTGAGTCTCAGAAGAGAAAACTCCAGAGTCACAACTTCACAAAAACAAACACAAACACACATTTACTTGTGTCCAAACGTCAAAGAAACAGTTTGAGTTTGACATTTTTACTGATTTTAGTCAAACGTGTGAGAGAAAATAGACCAGAATGATATTTTCACTTCATTAGTCCAGTCTGACTCAGATTCTTTGACTTGTTTTCAGAGATTCTCCTGTTTTATCTTCTCATTTGAAGTAAATGTGTGTGTGTATGGGCTCCATCTGGTGGTTTAAATATTTTACTGCAGCCTTAGCCTTTAACAAAAGAAACGTCGTAGGTCTACATTGTAATGAGTTTACACAAGTACAAGTTTTTTGCTTTTTTAACATATAAACAATTTGGTGTATGCTTAATAACATATATTATGTAATAAAAAAATAATTGCTGTTCTTAGCAATATTCACTCAATATTTTTTTATACTTTTCTTTTTGTTTGTAGCAGATGAGCTTGAAAAACGTTTTGTACATTGGGCTTGAAACATTTGCATATGAAACGTTGAAATTACATAATTAAATACATTTATATGAATACAGGTCTCCACACATGAGTTTGAAGTGGAGAAAAAATATAGTACGACCACAGGTCTTGAACTCGTGACCTTGTGTACTCTGGATCTGCGGCCTACAGCCTACAGCCTAACCAGTCAAGCCACGCAGCTAGTAGCGTCATTTGGATGCGGAGAACAAAATAACTGGTAACCACGCTATATTTCGTATTTGCCAATCCTGGTTATTTTTGCGTTTTTACATCACAACATTCACAGAAAATCAAGGGTAATCGTCCAGAAGACATTTATGAAATATATTACATGTTAAAAGAACTTATTGTTTAGTTTTATTGTTCTTTTTTCACCAAGAGGCCTGGGTGAAGCAGTGGCTCCTCTGACGCTCGCTGCTGCTCTCTGGTGTTGTATGGAGCTGGTGCCTCAGTGACACGTGACACAGTGTGATACTTTTCGATACCGTAACTGCGTTGGTCACGTGACTTTTCTTAAACGATGCGCTCGGTGACACAACTCGGCTGAGGCCTCGCTCTCAGCGCATGGCACATCTTCTTTGTATCGGTACCTCGGCTCGTTTAGCCCATCACTAGCACTGTGTAAGTTTCTGGAGGTGAAATGTCATCTACACAATTCATAGAGTTAGAAATTTAAAACCAGACTTTAGGACAAATACATTTTAAATTGAAAAAAGTCTGCTAAAGTGACAGATGTTCAGGCTCCTCTCCAGCAAAGAGTGTTTCTTTTGTCCGTGCAGAGTAAAAACACTACATTTAGTTGTTTATTTAGTGCAACAACATGATTTTATTTAAGTTTATTTTGGTGTGCACCTTTAAAGATGGAGAAGCTGATTTTTACGCTGCAAACACAATTCAGGTTTTAAATCTGACAACTTCCTCTCATAAAACCTTCCACACATGGTTCATATCCACATTTATTCATTTTGGGTTGCAATTGTGGCTTAAATACTAGAGATGCACTGATCCGATACTGGGATCGAATATCGGGGCCGATCCAGGAAATGTTGCTGGATCGAGTATCGGCTCCATGATATCGGTTCAGCCGATATCCTAGTTGTGTTTAATTGGACATAATGAGTCTGATTTATGTCTGATGTTGAGCCAGAATGTCTCATAATGTTTGATATTTTATTCTCTCTCTTCTCTTTCTCTTTTCTTCTCTCTTTCTTCTCTCTACTACTCTGTCTTCTCTTCTTTCTTTCTTTCTTTCTCTCTCTCCTCACGCTCTCTCTTTTCCTCTCTATCTCTCTTCTTCTCTCTCTCCTCTCACTCTCTCTCTTTCTCTTTCCTCTTGCTCTCCTCTCTTTCTCTCTCTTCTTTCTCTTTCTCTCTCCTCTCTTTCTTCTTTCTCTCTCGCTCTCTTTCTTCTCTCTTTCTCTCCTCCACTCTCTCTCTCTCTCTCGTGCTCTCTTTCTCCTTTCTTTCTCTTTCTCTCTCCTCTCTTCCTCTCCCTTCCTCTTCTTTCTCTCTCTCCTCTTCTTTCTCTCTTCTCTCGTCCTCGCCGCTCTCTCTTTCTTTCTTCTTTCTTCTCTTATCTCTCTCTCTCTCTCTTTCTTCTCTTCTCTCTCTCTTGTCTTTCTCTCTCTCTCTTTCTTCTTCTTTCTCTCTCTCTCTCTCTCTCCTCGCGCTCTCTCTTTCTTTCTCTCTTTCTTCTCTTTCTCTCTCTCTCTCTCTTTCTTCTCTTCTCTCTCTTGTCTTTCTCTCTCTCTCTTTCTTCTCTTCTCTCTCTCTCTCTCTCTCCTTCCTCTCTCGCTCTCTCTCCTTTCTCTCTCTCTTTCTTCTCTCTTCTCTCTCTCTCTCTCTCTCTCTCTCGAAGCCTCTTCTCTCTTTCTCTCTTTCTTCTCTCGTCTCTCTCTCTCTCTCTCTTCTCTTCTTCTCTTTCTTTCTCTCTTCTCTTCTCTTCTCTCTCCTCTCTCTTTCTTCTCTCTCTCTCTCTCTTTCTCCTTTCTCTCTCTCTTCTTTCTTCTCTCTTTCTCTCTTATTTCTCTCTCTCTCCTCGCACTCTCTCTTTCTTTCTCTCTCTTCTTCTTAAGTTGTTCAGTTTTGTCTAACAGTATAAATAACTCTATAAGATCAAAAGTCTTATGTTTTGAAAAGGAAAAAGAGCTATTTCAGTCGTTACACAAGTATCGGTCGATATCGGTATCGGCAGATGCTTAATTCTAAAGTATCGGGATCGGTATCGGAACTGAAGAAGCTTGGATCGGTGCATCTCTATTAAATACCACTTTTTACAAACAACAAAGTGAAGCTGGAGTGACCGCCACAAGCTCAGCCAATCAGAGCGCAGCATTCAGCAGTTCAGACAGAACTCAGAGGTCTCATTTTTACACAAACTGCTGCATTTATCAAAGTCTTTTTAGTGAAAAACACAAAGTCTACTAATTACAAACAATCCTTTAAGACAGAATTGTTTGAATCAAGAAAAGATTTGGTTAAAAATCTTGTCCAGAGAACTTGAAACAACCAGGTTAGTAAGTAATCTTTATTTGTACAGCACAGAGTCACAAAGCTTCACAGTGAGATGAATGACTTTAAATATTTATGTTGATATGACTAATAATGTGAGTCAAAGATTTACAGTTTAGATTATTAAGTTAAGAGAGAAGAGAAGTGGAGAAAGAGAGTAGAGAAGAGAGAGAGAGAGAAGAGAGAAGGAGAAGATAGTTAGAGTAAAAAGAGAGAGAAGAGAGAAAAGAGAGAGAGAGAGAGAAGTAAGAGAGAGAGAAGAAAAGAGAGAGAGAGGAAGGAGAGAGCAAGAGACGAGACGAAAGAAGAAGTGAGAGAGAAAGAGAAGAGGAAAGAGAGAAGAAAAGAGAGAGAGAGGAAGAAGAGAGAGAGTTAGAGTAAAGAAGAGAGGAGAGAAGAGAGAAAAAGAGATAACGTGAGAGAGAGAAGAAGAGAGAGGAGAGGCAAGATGGAACGAGAGAGGAGTTAGAGGTTAAAAAGAGAGAGAGGAGAAAAGAGAGATAAAGATAATCTTGAAAGAGAGAGAGAAGAAGAGAGAGAGAGAGGAAGAGAGGAGAGAGAGAAATAAGATAGAGGAAAGAAGAGAAAAGTAGAGAAGAGAAGGAGAGAGGGAAGAAGAATAGAGTGAGAGAAAACGAGACAGAGAAAAGAGAAAGAGAAGAGAGAAAGAGAGGGAAAGAGAGGAGGAGAGAAAGAGAGAGAGCAAGAGAAAGAGAAAGAGAGAAAAGAGAGAGAGAAGAGGAGAGAGGAGGAGGAGAAAGAGAAAAAGAGAGAGAAGAGAAAGAGAGAGAGAAAAGAAGAGAGAGAGAGAGAGAGAAGAGAGAGGAGAGAAGAGAAAAGAGAGAAAGAGAAAGAGAGAAAGAGAGAAAAGAGAAGAGAGAGAAAAAAGAAGAGAAGAGAGAGGAAGAAAGAGAGAGAGAAAAGAGAGAGAAGAGAGAAAGAGAAAGAGAGAGAAAGAGAGGAGAGAGAGAGAGAAAAAGAGAAAGAGAGAGAGAGAAAAGAGAAGAGAGAGAAGAAAAGAGAAAGAGAGAGGAGAAGAAAAACACACACATGCGTTTAATCAACATAAAAAAAATGTACTTACATTTTTAAGTTAAACGGACTTATTATTTTTACAGTGCACTTGTGTTGTGTTGGTTTGATTGTTTGTCCAGACTTGTAAAAATCAGACTGTCAGAGGTGTAAATAGAATCTAAAGTGGATTTGTTTGGAGCTTTTATTATTCAAACTGTCGGACATGTTTGTAGTTTTTGTGCAGAAGCAGTTTGTAGTTCTTTCTCTTCCATTAGAAACACTTAAACATTTTCTGAACGTTTAAATTCCAGAAGCAGATGTTTGGTCTGGGACTCTCTCAAACAAAAACAGGTCCAAATCCTCAGGTGTGAGTCTGGAAGTGATGTCAGCTCCTCGGACTCACTGGTAGACCGGTTATAATCCTGGACTAAACCCCGATAATCCCGCCTGCAGGTCCGGATCAGATCTGGTGTCAAAACTATCACTTTATCAACGACGCAAAGAGAAGAAACAGAGGAAATGAACACGACCGAGACCAAGACCAAGACCAGGGCCGGACCAAGACCAGGGCCAGGACCGAGTCTGGGACCAGGACTAAACCCCGATAATCCAGCCTCCAGGTCCGGATCAGATCTGGTGTCAAAACTATCACTTTATCAACGACGCAAAGAGAAGAAACAGAGGAAATGAACCAGGACCGAGACCAAGACCAGGACCAGGACCAAGACCAGAACCAGGACCGAGTCTGGGACCAGGACCAGGACCAGATCTGGTGTCAAAACTATCACTTTATCAGCGACGCAAAGAGAAGAACAGAGGAAATGAACCAAGACCGAGACCAAGACCAAGACCAGGGCCGAGACCAAGACCAAGACCAGGGCCAGGGCCGAGACCAAGACCAGGGCCAGGACCGAGCCTGGGACCAGGACTAAACCCGATAATCCAGCCTCCAGGTCCGGATCAGATCTGTGTCAAGACTATCACTTTATCAGCGACGCAAACACAAGAAAGGAAATGAACCAGGACCAAGACCAAGACCAGGACCAGGACTGAGACCAGGACTAAAGCAGGTCTAAAACAGGACTAAAGCAGGACTAAAACAGGACTAAAACAGGACTAAAAACAGGACTAAAGCAGGACTAAAGCAGGTCTAAAAACAGGACTAAAGCAGGACTAAAACAGGACTAAACCAGGACTAACCCTGTCTAAAGCAGGACTAAAACAGGACTAACCCTGGTCTAAAGCAGGACTAAAACAGGACTAAAACAGGACGAAAGCAGGACTAAAACAGGACTAAAACAGGACTAAAGCAGGACTAAAACAGGACTAAAGCAGGACTAAAGCAGGTCTAAAGCAGGACTAAAACTGGACTAAAACAGGACTAAAGCAGGACTAAAACTGGACTAAAACTGGACTAAAGCAGGACTAAAGCAGGACTAAAACTGGACTAAAGCAGGACTAAAGCAGGACTAAAACTGGACTAAAGCAGGACTAAAACTGGACCTAAAACTGGACTAAAAGCAGGACTAAAGCAGAACTAAAGCAGGACTAAAACTGGACTAAAACAGGACTAAAACAGGACTAAAGCAGGACTAACCCTGGTCTAAAGCAGGACTAAAACTGGACTAAAACAGGACTAAAGCAGGACTAAAACTGGGACTAAAACAGGACTAAAGCAGGACTAAAGCAGGACTAAAGCAGAACTAAAACAGGACTAAAACAGGACTAAAACTGGTCTAAAACAGGACTAAAACAGGACTAAAACTGGACTAAAACAGGACTAAAACTGACTAAAGCAGACTAAAGCAGAACTAAAACAGGACTAAAACAGGACTAAAACTGGTCTAAAACAGGACTAAAACAGGACTAAAACTGGACTAAACCAGGACTAAAACAGGACTAAAACAGGACTAAACCTGTTAAAGCAGGACTAAAGCAGAACTAAAACAGACAAAACAGGAAAAACTGGTCTAAAACAGGACAAACAGGACTAAACAGGACTAAAACTGGACTAAAACAGGAGTAAAACTGGACTAAAGCAGGACTAAAGCAGAACTAAAACAGGACTAAAACAGGACTAAAACTGGTCTAAAACAGGACTAAAACAGGACTAAAAACTGGACTAAAACCAGGACTAAAAACAGGACTAAAAGCAGGACTAAAGCAGGACTAAAACAGGACTAAAGCAGGACTAAAGCAGGACTAAAGCAGGACTAAAGCAGGACTAAAGCAGGACTGTTGAGACACTTGGGGGCGCTGTTGTCTTATTCATACAAAGTTGTTTTAACAGAAGTAATGTCTCTTAATAAAATCTTAAATAGTTGTTAGAATATTCTAAATTGCGACTGGAGGAGCTGTTTTTGTGACTCTGTGTGTTTGGTCCTGGTCCTGGTCCTGGTCTTGGTCCTGGTCCTGGTCCTGGTCTGAAGTGAGTCTGCAGCTGGTCTGACTTAAACCAGATTAGACCAGATCTGATTTCGTCCCTTCAGACCTTCAGACCTGATCTCTGCTGGAACTGGAACCACAGATCCACGTTGACACTTCAGAATCAGAGGAACACATTTGTCTTTTCAAACACAGAAGTGAGACTTTTCAGAAGCTTTATCTGTAATGTTTTGACTCAAATGGCTGTGTTCTGTCTGAATCTGAACTGACGGCAGAAAGCAGCGTTCTGATTGGCTGAGTTACACTGTGAGTTACTTTGAGCTAATCACACATTTGTTAAGACCTTGTACAAAACTAATCCTGTTACATTTACACTTGAGACTGGTTCATTTATGAAAAACACATTTCCCTCCCTTTAAGTCCACAGACAGTATTTTAGTGGATTTAGTTTAATTTATCTGCAAGTAACTTGAGTTCCTCAGATTGTAACTAAAAATGATATATTCAACATTTTTATTAGTAATGAGTTACACTACTGTTACTGAAAAGTGGAAAATATTATAGTTATTTTTGTAATGAGTTACTCCAACACTGTTCACTTTGCATCTGTAAAAAGCTTTTCTAAAACCAAAACTGAACGTGGATTTCCGTAAAAAACATGAGTCAGAGATAAAAACATTTAAAATATCTGAAAATCAGGCTTTTCCACTTTTCCATGGTTTTCAAACTGTAGTAAACAAACACAGAAGTCTTTAGTCTTTGGCCTCAGGTCCAAGTCCAAGTCCAAGTCCAAGTCAATCTTTAATCCTTTTTCTCAAGTCAAGTCATCAAAATAGTGACTTAAGTCTAAATCTGATTAAAACACTTTAAATCAAAAGCAGATTCAGTGTTGTCCATGTTCAAAGTCGTATTTCTAACTGTGTTAGTCCTGTTTTAGATCTTTAGAAAAGTGAAAATAACTCCATCAGTAATAGCAATTCAAACACTTGGAGGGACTTTTGCTGGAAAAAATCTAATTCGCTTTCTTCATAACTCCAAAACAAAAATCCCAGTTTAGCGTGACCTCTGCTCACTGCTGGGATAATGTGGGGAGCAATTTGCAGACCACCGACACGTTTTTGGTCTTGCCCACTGATTCAACCTTTCTGGTCAGAGGTGGCAAATATCATAAAACATCAACTGCTCCTTTACAGTGCTCTACCTGGGATACTTACCGGACAGGATGCCTGCAGACGACTTCTATCTTTTCAAAATTATGCTGGCCTCAGCTAAGAAGTCAATAACAAAGAACTGGCTACAGAAACACCCTCCTACATAAACACCTTTTATCTATAGTAGATGACATTAAACTAATGGAACGGATGACTTATACCTTGCGACTTCAGGAGGAAACTGGAGAAAATGGTTGGACTATACAGGAAGTGTCAGTACTTCATTTGGTTGAAGTAGATGTGATGCAATTACAAACATTTTGTATGTTTTTTCCCGTGACCTCAAAAGTCTGTAAAGTACAAAAAATGTTATAAATAAAAAGCTTTGAACTGGAAGGCTGTGTTGTGAAGTGTTCCAGCTAAACCTGCTCAAAGAACTCACATGATCCATTTTAGATAAAGTAAAAGGAAGGGATGAGTCAAGAGACTTGGTTCATTTTGTCATATTTATGGTTCCAAAGACAAACGTTCCTTAAATATTTCTGGTTCTTAATCATGTTTTTGTCTGATTTGATCTGAGTCACTGAGCTCACGACCTGGAACTGAAATGACCTGAATCTGAAAACAAAACAAAACAAAACACACACTTAAACACACACACAAGCACACACTTAAACACACAAAAACACACACTTAAACACACACTTAAACACACACTAAAACACACAAAAACACAATCCAACTGTGACAAAGACTGGCACAAAAACATGACCTCATTTCTCTTTCTTTCTCTTTCACACTGATGGAGTCTCAGACCATCCTGGGTTTATGGTTTAAGAAGAAGAAGAAGAATCTACATTTATATGACACAAGTAACAAAGTCTTTTTACTTAAATATTTCAAATTCTTGACTTTTTACTTTTACTCCAACATGTTGAGCTTTAGACAATATCGTGAGTTGTTTTCAAGATCGGCAAAAAACTAACGTCGCTCACAGAAAAACACTACAAAAAATGGATACTAACAGCAAAACTGCAAAACAGCACAAACTGTTTTGCAGTTTTGTGTTTTCACATCTGTCTGGTAAAAGGTTGTGTTCACATCAGGTTAGAACTGTGGAGCAGCTGGAACTCTCAAACTGATCAATAATATCACAAAGGGGAGAGTGGGGTGATTTGTGCCACCCCCTGTTTCTACAGAACCATAGAAAAAAATGTGTCATGTGACCACACATTATTGAAGGTTTAGCCATTTCACTCCTGTAAAGATGTGAGGCTGATGCAGGAGAAATAAGAGCATTTAAGTAGAAAAAACAATTTTTTGCCCTTCAAAGTAAAATTTCTATGATCAAGATTTTTTGATTGTTGCGTCTGAACAGTTCTAGGTGAGTTTGTAATAAATCACATGTGTTAGTGCTTTTGGTAAGAGACATATTGAATCTATAAAGCTGACATGATTTTAGCTCAAATCTGACAGATGATGCATTGTTCCAAAATGGTCCTGGGCTGATTTGTGCCAAAGAGCCACTGACACCACTTTAATGAATCATTGTAATTGTGTCATTTTATCACTAACTCAGTCTAATTCTTCATTTACACCAAACACAGATCGAAACATTAAATTGGACTCTTCAATCAGTCAAGTTTGTGTTTAATTCTGATCAGACATGTGCATGTTGTGTTCAGTCTTTTTTCTCTTAATGTTAAATAACTTTATGTTTATCTAAATGTAAGTGGAAAATGCATAATGAGTTTAACCTGCAGAAGATATCTGTTTCTGAAATTAAAATACTATTTTACTGTCATAATAAATGACCCAGTGTAATCTGTCCAAAGGCCACAACTTCCCCCAAAGCACCAGGGCAAGACAACATTTTTTCAGACAGCTGTATTTCTTAAATACTGTACTTCAGATCAAAAATGATTGTTTCCAGAGATGCAGCACATCCTGAAGTCTGTGTTCATGTTGTAGTTTGAAGAATGACTCTCATGGTCTCACTTTAAAGTCATGTGAAGTAAAAACTGGCACAACTTACCCACTTTCCCCTATTGTATTAGAATTAAATCAAATGTTTTTTCTCTCAGATGCAAAAACAACAACATTACAAACCTGTGAACTTCATCTGGATTTAAAAATGTTAAACTACTTAAACTAAGGACATAAAGTTAGTTTCAAGCTCAGTTTTCTGTCAGGCTTGTTGCATGAATGAACGTCCTCCTGCAGAGCCACCGGACCACACTTTGGGAATCACGGCTGCAGGACAAAAATATTTAACAGAGATCAGGATCGAGCAGCTAAAATGTTTTATCTGTGCAGATGTTTTTCTGACACAAACATGTTACACTTCAACATGTTGGCTTTATTTCACTACAGATGATTTTATTAGAAAAAGTCATGATGCTTTCCTCCTCGTTTGATCACAGCTCTCACCTGTAACTGGACTTGTTTCATGGAGACAGCAAAATATAATTTTTTTCTATGACCGATGTACAGTACTTGATGTTCAATTCTTGGATATCTTTAAAACAACACTCACAATTTTCTCTCAGAAATTCAACATATCGGCCCACAAAGA
>JBBPFD010000048.1:86882-163600 GCA_038363315.1 Mugilogobius chulae
TAAAGGACTAACAGGGCTAAAAACCTAAAACCAGGACTAAAAAAACAGGCTCCAAACCAGGACTAAAACTGGACTAAAACAAGCTCCAAACCAGACTAAAACAGAAACCAGGACTAAACTGGACTAAAACAAGCTCCAAACCAGGACTGGACTAATAAACCAGGACTAAAATGGACTAAAACAGCTCCAAATCAGGACTAAAACTGGACTAAACAGGCCTCCAAACCAGGAAAAACTAAAAAAACAGGCTCAAACCAGGACTAAAACTAGATAAAGCAGGACTAAAACTGACTAAAACATATCAGTCTCTCTTTGCTCTCTGTGGCTTTAGTCCGGACTCACTGGACCGGGTCTGGCTCCAGGTTTATCAGATCCAGTCCCATTCAAGTCCTGTCAGACCAACACAAGGTCTGAAACTGGACTAAACCAGGACTAAACCAGGTCTAAACCAGGACTTATTTTCAGTATTACATTTATGATATTTCGTTGCTCTAATCTTTTCATTTCAAAGACAAACTGAGACTAAAACAAACACTAAAAACTCAATAATTCATAAATAATAAAGTGAGTGTTTGGAGTTTGAAGCAGACCTAAATAAATGTTTTGTGTTTATGCAAATGAGCCCCTCCCCCTGCGCGTTAATCAGCCTTTGTTCTACTGCAGCTCATTATCATAAATTATCATAAAAATTATCATGAGAATCATCTGGAGACAAAGGCCCAGTGGGAAAAGCACAAACATGATTTCAGCAGAAGGACAATCGTTTAAGAATGAAAGAGAAACTAACACTTCTTCTTCTTCTTCATCCAGAGTCGTGTCGAAGCAGGAGCAGACTTCCCTCTCCCCAGACACTTCCTCCTGCTCTGAGGATCCAGAGAAAAGTCTTCTCCAGGTGGGACACGCCCGGGACAAACTCACAAAGCTCCTCCTCCACCTGCAGAAGACTTTTTACTGAAGAGAACCATAAAAGTAAAAAACGACTCTGGTGAGAGTAAAAGTCGAGCTGAAAATGGTTTCCTTTAGTTAAAGTACAGAAGTACATCATTGAACTTTACTCCAGTAAAAAGTCAAAAGTATAATCACAACTTTTGATTGTTGTTCAGATGACCAGATGTTTTAAACTAAAAGCTGGACTCTCAGGTTTTTGCAGAGGATAATGAAAATATTGTGAAAAACGCAGGTTACATAAACTATATTGTATTGGGTGCTTCGATCATTTTAAAACAGAGTGTCAGGACAACTGAGACACATGTTTTGTGTGGAAAACTGGACACACGATTAATGGATCTATCGACAGGGCATCGGACACAGCTCAAATAACAGCATCAAAAGTCACTGTTAAATGGCCACTGTCCTGAATATCGAGTACTAGGCCAAATATCATATTTGGATCGATCCCTAGATTTGGACGCATCGCTGGGACACAGGACACAGCTCAAAACAGGACTGTCCTGACTCCTGAGATGTCTGGAAATCTTCTGACTTTTATCATGTGATATGTTCATTTTTGTCAGTAATAAATGTAAAGACAGCAACACAGCAGCTCTGCATCCACTTTAAGAGAGAGAAAAGTGTTTTGTAGACCTAAAAGTAAGATTTCAAAATGTAGGAGTGCTGATATTTATTGAAAAATGTAAGAAGTGAAAGTAAAAAGTGGCCCGTTTTTGTACACACTGAAGTACTTGAGTGAAATACTTGATACAAACAGCAGAGATGATCCTGGTGCTCAAACCGGACACCCTCTGGTCCCTGACTGTGACTAAACACAGTGAACAGAAGCGGTGACAAAGAGCAGCCCTGAGGGATCCAACCTGAGAACAGCTCTGACTTTATCTCTTCTTAAACAGAGGAACCACATTTTAGTCAATAATTCAGCTTACAAAAAACTATAGAGGGGTTAGTATTGTTTTGTTTCTCAACTTGGGGGACGCACACACAGCCTGAGCAGAAAGAGCCGCGGCAGATTGACACAAACTGAAGCAGCACTCTCCAGATACACTTTATCTGTGAGAGAAACTAAAGTTCTGTTTTGTGACTGAAACTGGTCTTTACAGCTCAAACACGTTACCCGTTCAGACCTGATCCAAACAGCTGCTCTTGTCCTGTTTGTTGTTGTTGTTGTTTTTTATCAAAGAAGTTTCCCCATAACTAGACAGACAGCACCTCTTTCTGCAGCGACGTGAGCAGCAGAAAATAATCCTCTGTTTGGGCGGTAAGAAGAGTATCACAATATTTAATGATGTGAGAGGTTCATGTTTGTGTAAAGACCAGTTCAGACCAAACATGCACAAGTTTATCACATTTATGAATAACACATCATGTTTCTTTTCTCTTTAGAGTGTCTCATCTGTGTCAGTCTGAGCACAAAGAGCCGAGCAGCAGTCCAGATGAAGAACCAGGTCCAGGTCCAGATGAAGATCCAGGTCCACAGGTCCAGAAACCCGACGGTCTGAGTGTAAATGTGAGTCTGAACTCTGGTCTGTGTGTGACTGACAAAGTCTTTTAAAACAGGATTAAACTTAAACCGACTCCACTTTAAACAAATGTATGTAAACAGGCTAAAGTGGAGCCGGCTTAGTATGAAAAACACTCCAGGGTTTGGCCCAGAGAGAGAGACCAGGACTAGGACTGACCCAGGACCAGGACCAGGACTGGGACCAAACACAAACAGTGAAGCTCTTTGTATTGATCTGTTTGACTCCAGGACAAATCATAACTTTAGTTTTCTTTTCTTTTTGAGATTCTAAGAGACGACCTGATTTCAGGACAAAGAGAGCGTCCAGGTCAACAACAGAACAGGGCCAAACCAGGGCTAAAAAAGGCTAAAACAGGACTAAAACAGGACTAAAACAGGACTAAAACAGGATGGACTAAAACAGGACTAAACCTGGACTTAAACAGGACTAAACCTGGACTAATTCTGACTAAACAAGTCTAAAGCAGGACTAAAACCTGGACTAAACAAGACTAAACAGGTTTAAACTTGGACTAAACCTGGACTAAAACAAGACTAAACCAGGACTAAACCTGGTCTAAACCTGGACTAAACCAGGACTAAACCTGGACTAAACCTGGACTAAACCTAAACCTGGACTAAACAGGACTAAACCTGGACTAAACCTGGACTAAAACAGGACTAAACCAGGACTAAACCTGACTAAACCAGGACTAAACCAGGACTAAACCAGACTAAACCTGGACTAAACCTGGTCTAAAACAGGACTAAACTTTACTAAACTTGGACTAAACCTGGACTAAACTTGGACTAAACCAGGAATAAACCTGGTTTAAACCTGGACTAAACCTGGTCTAAGCCAGGACTAAACCTGCTCTAAACTTGGACTAAACCTGGACTAAAACAGGACTAAACTTGGTCTAAAACAAGACTAAACCTGGACTAAACCTGGTCTAAACCTGGTCTAAACCAGGGCTAAAACCTGGTCTAAACCTGGTCTAAACCAGGACTAAACCTGGTCTAAACCAGGACTAAACCTGGTCTAAGGACTAACCTGGACTAAACCTGGACTAAAACCTGGTCTAAACCTGGACTACAGCAGGTCTAAACCTTGTCTAAACCTGGTCTAAACCAGGACTAAACCAGGACTAAACCTGGTCTAAACCTGGACTAACCTGGACTACAGCAGGTCTAAACCTGGTCTAAACCTGGACTAACCTGGACTACAGCAGGTCTAAACCTTGTCTAAACCTGGTCTAAACCTGGTCTAAACCAGGACTAAACCAGGACTAAACCTGGACTACAGCAGGTCTAAACCTGGACTAAACCTGGACTACAGCAGGTCTAAACCTGGACTAAACCTGGACTACAGCAGGTTAAAACCTGGACTAAACCTGGCCTACAGCAGCTGGTCCGTGTCAGAGTCTCAGTCCGTGTCAGGTGTTCAGAAGTCGGACGTTACAAAAACAAAGACTCATATATTGACTTTACATTAACATACATTAACTCTGACACAAACCAGGACTTTTCAACAAACAGCTGCTTCTCTTCACGCTCCTCGAGTTACACGTCAGATCTGTGGAGAGGCGAGTCACAAACACCAGGGTTTTAACTGTCTTTGAGTCTAAACTGACCCAGAGCTGGTCCTGGATCGTGTCCCAGATATGTCACAGATTAACTCATGAATATTAATGAGAGGAGCTGCCATATGGACCTGGAAGACCCACGTTAAGACCGGGCTATAAGGCCGCTGTAAGACCCCCGAAAACCAGCTTTAAGACCGCGTTAAGACCCCCGAAAAACCAGCTGTAAGACCCACGTTAAGAAAGGCTACAAGACCGCTGTAAAACCCCCGAAAAACCAGCTGTAAGACCGCGTTAAGACCGATTTAAGACCGCTGTAAGACCCCCGAAAAACCAGCTTTAAGACCGCGTTAAGACCCGCTTTAAGACCGCTGTAAGACCCCTGAAAAACCAGCTTTAAGACGCTGTAAGACCCCCGAAAAACCAGCTGTAAGACCCACGTTAAGAAAGGCTATACGACCGCTTAAAGACCCCAGAAAAACCAGCTTTAAGACTCCTTTAAGACCTACGTTAAGACCCCCAAAAACAGCTTTACATCCTGAAAAACCATCTTTAAGAGCTGCTTTAAGACCCTTATATAAGAGTAAAATTAGGTTATGTGATGATGTGGATTGGTCCTGGTTTAGACCTTATTTAGACCTGGTTTAAACTAGGTTTCCTCCTGCTTTAGACCTGGTTTAGATCTGGTTTAGTCCCTGGTTTGGACCTGGTTTAGTCCTGTTTTTAATTCTCCAAAGCTTCTTGTTCTTTGTCAGAGAAAATCAAACTCCACAAACGTGTTTTTTCTGTTACATTTTAATGTAAAAATAGTACAAACACATAAATATTGAAGCATCAACAGTTGGTCTAAAGTAAAAGCTCAGCTCTTTATTAGAGTCAACCTAACACACTCTGAGGCGGGTCTGGAAGGGATCTAGGTTTGGGTCTAGGTCTGGGTCTGGATCTAGACTCCAGCAGGTTTCAGACTCTCCACAGACTTTAACCTCAGAAGTCTCACACAGATCCAGGATAAGTCTTGTGCACTTGGACTGATGCGGGTCTGGGTCTGGGTTTGGGTCTAGCTCTGGGTCTGGGTCTAGGTCTGGGTCTTGGTCTGGGCCTGGACTCCAGCAGGTTTCAGACTCTTCCAGACCTCAGAAGTCTCACACAGATCCAGGACGCTTGGAATAGTCTTGTGCACTTGAACTGAGGCGGGTCTGGGTCTGGGTCTTAGTTTGGATCATATAGTCTGGGTTTGGGTCTGGGTCTTGGTCTGGATCTGACGCCTCATTGGTCTGAAGGACTTTGTAAATCCTGGACCTGAACCAGACCCGTCCAGAGTCAAAACTCTTGGGATAAGTGCTGAAGTCAGACTCGTGTCAGGCCCAACTGAACTTAAAGCATTTACACATTCCACCTTAAAGGTTTACATGTGTCCAGTCCACCTTAAAAACACCTTCTCCTCTCTTTAAGACTTTAGAGTCGTTCTACTTTTAAACTGTATAAAACACAATATAAAATACACTTTATAAGAATAAATCTATGTTTGAGTAAAAAAACAGAAGGTTAAATATAAAATCTACAAAACAAACTAAAAGAATAATGTGAGAGAAGTTTAAAGCTGCAGAAATCAGCTGATCAGGCTTATTGATCACCTCCACGCTCTGATACACTCCAAGTCCAGTCCAAAGTCAAGTCCAAGTCCCATAAATTCACTTTTGTCGCTCTTAGCCCTGTTAGAATGTTACTTCACCAAAACATCCCCAAACTCGTGTTTAGTTTCAGTCACAAATGATTCTTAAACTTCTGAACTCTAAAGCTCCAAAACTGAAAACGCTTTGCTCCACCTTGTGATGTCATAGAGTAGTAGTTTTTGTTCGCTGCTGTTTTAGCCTCAATTGAACTCTTATTGATGATAAAATACCTGAACAGCCTTAACTAGAGGCTTTTTGAATTTCTGGTTTAAGAATCACAGTGGATAACTTGCTGTGTTTTCACTTAATGACATCATGAGGAGGAACTGCGTTTTTTTCAGTCCGAGGAAAGAATACAGCTTTAACATGCAGAGCTAAAATGAATTGTCCATCTTATTTTGCTCCGCCCACTTTTCTCCCGTTCCACACAAGACTCAGAAACACATTTCCGCTCAGCTCCTCCCTGTTCATTTCATTGACGTAACCTGCTGAGAAAACTTGTGGCAAAATCATATTTCAGGTTATTTGTTCCAAATACGCTCTGGTCATGTGCACTGACAAATAAGCTAGACATATTCTCTGGATCGCTTGAAAACGATCGTTAAAGTATTTAAATAATGGTTTGCCGGTCGGATCGCTGCAATAGCCTGCAGTTAGCCAAAGTGACATTAGCCACAAATAAACATCAAATGTACTGATCACACACAAGGAATATACACATGCTGTACCTTGTTTGAAAGCTAAATTAGATTAATCTACTAAATAGCGCAGCTACAGCGTTAGCTACCTTCTTCTTGTTTATCTCTTTTATGGAGTATCTGAAATACTATTTATTACACCAGCACTATTTGTGTGATTTAACACTCATGTATTTGACGTGTAAAGCCGACAGCTGCTGACAAAAAAGGCACAAACTGTGTAATAGAGTGTAGCTAAAATGGGATAAACAAGAAGGTAGCTAACGCTGTAGCTGCGCTATCTCGTAGATTAATCTAATTTAGATTAACTCACAGTTAAAATAAACCTAGTGACTGAATTCTACAGGTCCTAAGCTTTCAAACAAGGTGCAGCATATGTATATTCTGTGTGTGATCAATACATTTGATGTTTATTTGTGGCTAATGTACTTACAGGCTAACCTCTGTCTATCGCGGCGATCCGACCAGCAAACGATGATTTAAATATTTCAACAGTCTTTTTCAAGTGATCCAGAGAATATATGCTTGCTTATTATTGGTGCACATGACCAGAGCATATTTGGAAAAAATAACCTACGTGAAACATGATTTTGCCACAAGTTTTCTCAGCAGGTTACGTCAATGAAATGAACGGGGAGGAGCTGACCGGAAGTGTGTTTCTGAGTCTTGTGTGGAACGGGAGAAAAAGTGGGCGAACAAAACAAGGTGGATAGGACCTTTAACTCGCAGGTCCACATCTTTGACAGAAGAACTGATTCTGTGTCTCAGAGCTGATCCTCTTAAAGACAGATGAACTTGTATGTTTTTACAGAGACAGACGACACTTCTGCTGTAGGTTCTGTTTAAGTATCGTCTGTGTTCTTTGTCCTGTTCCGTTAGTCAGGTGTTCCATGTCTCTGTTCTCAGGCACTTTCACTCTACTCCACCAGCGTGTCATGATTGTACAGATGTTCTTTGTCCTGCTCCGTTAGAGTCATGTGTTCTCTGTCTCTGTCTCAGGCACACCCACACTCCTCCACCACCATGTTTGGGACGTCTCTTTTAACGATGTTGTACTCGTCGTCGAAGTACAACATGGACATTGGAGCCAGTTTGGTCGGGATGCAGCAGGAGGTCGAAGCTCCGGCGCCCAGTCCTCTGAGCCGATACTGGTTCAGAACGGCCGTGTGGAACGACGACACGGAGCTGGGAACGCCGGCCATGTGGGCGGGGCACCTTCCCTCGCAGTAGTTCCCCAGGTAACCAGAGGGCGCTATGATCCAGTCGCTCCAGCCGATCAGCCGGAAGTCCATGAAGAACTGTCTCCTGCAGCAGAGTCCGGTTCTGTCGCCGTCGTCGCAGTCCAGGCCTCGCTTTCTGATCCTGTGTGAGGAGTCTGCGGGGCGAGTGTGGACGGAGAGGAAGGGTCTGAGGGAGTCTGGAGAGGTCTGAGGGTCTGGAGAGGTCTGAGAAGGGTACTGATGGTTCTGAAAGGGGTTCTGGAGGCCACGAGAGTGCTGAGGGTCCAGAGAGAAGGGTCTGAGAGAGTCTGGAGAGGTCTGAGAGGTCTGGGAGGGGTTCTGATGGTTCTGAGGGTCACGAGAGAAGGGTCTGAGAGAGTCTGGAGAGGTCTGAGAAGGGTTCTGAGAGTTCTGGGAGGGGTTCTGATGGTTCTGAGAGTCACGAGAGTTCAGAGAGAAGGGTCTGAGAGAGTCTGGAGAGGTCTGCGAAGGGTTCTGATGGTTCTGAGAGGGGTTCTGATGGTTCTGGGAGTCTGGAGAGTTCTGTGAGTCTAAAGAGAAGGGTCTGAGAGAGTCTGGAGAGGTCTGAGAAGGGTTCTGAGAGTTCTGGAAGGGGTTCTGGAAGTTCTGAGGGTCCGGAGAGTTCTGAGAGGGGTTCTGAGAGTCTGAAGAGAAGGGCCTGAGGGAGTCACGAGAGTCTGGAGAGGTCTGAGTGTCCGGAGAAGGGTTCTGAGAGTTCTGTGAAGGGTTCTGAGGGTCTGGAGAGTTCTGAGACTTCTGAGAGAAGGATTTAAGGGAGTCCGGAGAGTTCAGAGAGGGGTTCGGAGAGTTCTGAATGTTCTGAGAGTAACGAGAGTCCAGAGAGGGGTTCTGAGGGTCCAGAGAGAAGGGTTTGAGGGAGTCTGGAAAGTTCTGATGGTTCTGATGGTTCTGGGAGTTCTTAGCGTAACGAGAGTCCATAGAGTTTTGCGGTTTCTGAGAGGGGTTCTTTTGAGGGTCCGGGGGGCGGGACTGAGGCTTCGGGGGGCGTGGCTGAGTCTCTGGGGGGCGTGGCTGAAGCTCTGACTCCAGCAGCACCAGGACCACACCCTCCCTCTCGCAGCCGTCACAGCGCACGTCCACGCTCAGCCTCCTGTGTCCGCCCTGCTGCTGCTGCTGTCTCCTGGCCCCGCCCCCGTACCCCTGCTGGCCCCGCCCCCTCTCCCCGTCCCGCTCGAACAGCCCCGCAGCGCCCCGTCAGGTCCACGCTGTGCCAGCCGCTCCGCCTCAGCCTCACCTGTCGCTCCTGCAGCCTCCACGCCCCGCTGACGCCCGACGCCTGGTGATACAGCTTTAAAGACACAGTCCGGGTTTTTCTGCGCGGCGTGGGCGGGGCTGGGGGCGGGGCTAAGGGCGGGGAAGGGGGAGGAGCCGGGAGAACACGCAGGTACAGCCACAGAGACGCCTCAGACACAAACACGCTCTGGTTTCCTTCGTTTGGGACGAGAAAGAACATGGAGGACGGAGACGTGACCATGTGATCTGAGGAGAAGAGCAGACGAACAGTTAGAACAAACATCTGAGCAGGAGAAGAGCAGACGAACAGTTAGAACAAACATCTGAGCAGGAGAAGAGCAGACGAACAGTTAGAACACAAAAGAACATCAGAGGAACGTTTAAGAAGACAAATGAACACCAGAGGAACGTTTAAGAAGACAAATGAACACCAGAGGAACGTTTAGAAGACAAAAGAACACCAGAGGAACGTTTAGAAGACAAAAGAACATCACAGACAGAGACGTGACATGTGATCTGAGGAGGAGAGCAGAAGAAGATTTAGAGCAAAAAAGCATCAGAGGAACATGTGGAGGAACATCTGAGCAGGAGAACAAACATCTGAGCAGGAGAACAAACATCTGAGCAGGAGAACATCAGAGGAGCTTTAAGAACATGTGTGTGAGAAGAATAAGACGTGTTGTGGAGGCTCCAGGACGTTCGTGCTTCGCTCCTTTTCCTGTTGTGAGTATAAAAGCTGTGACCTTCATGAACATTAGACGTTTTCACACATGAAAGTACGGAAGTAAGGAAAAGAGAAGTGAGTCTAAATGTGAGAACATATAAAACATGTTTCCAACAAAGCTAGTGTTGTAAATGTGTTTGTGTCTCCAAAAAGTTCCAGGTCTGAGTTAAAGAACCAGCCCCAGAGCAGGAGCTAAAATAGTCTCTAAAGTGTGGCCCAGTTCATAGTTCCTGCTCTGTGTGAAAGCGCCTAAAATGGGGACTGGAACCTAAAAAAGAACTAGGACAATGAAAAAAGTTCCTCCAGTGGGAAAAGACCAATAACCTGGAGTCACACTAATGATATTCAACGATTACACTGTTGTTTTGCTCAATGAACCAACTTTAAATGTGGTGAGAACAAACACAAAGTCTGAACATAAACTAGGTCTGGTGCAAATGTTTGGAAAAAGGTCCAGATGTGAGTTTGGAGGACCTGATGTGGTCCCTGGGCCCTGCTTTAGGAGGACGTAAAGCAGCCTCTTGTTTTGCCCTCAGACTTCCTGCTAGACTGACCCAAATTACAAAAAGTGTCGTTTTTTATGTTAAATTTGAGCAATTCGTCTTTCAAAGTTGAAAAACAAACATTTTGATCCTTTCGAACCTAAAACAAATGTTAAATGTCTCATTAAAAGTTTGGTGGTTCATTAAAATGAGCCCTCTGCTCCATTTAAGATTCAAAATGTGGCCCACTGAGAAAAAAGTTTGGACACCCCGATGTAACGTGACCTATAAGGACCCTAAAGTTCTATATAATGTGTTGTAACGTGTCTCCATGGTTACAGGTCTGTGATAAGATAAAGTTTTATTCTGTCTCCATGGTTACAGGTCTGTGATTAGATAAAGTTTTACTCCGGAACCTTTCTCTGCGAAGCTGATGATCTCTGCGCTGTCCTCCGCGCGGCGCTCAGGCGGCAGCTCCACGCGTCCGTCCCGCCGCACTGCCGCGTGCAGTCTGCGCAGCGCGGTGAGCATGGCGGCGCGTGGCACGGTGCGCGTGATGTTCGGCGGCGCGCGCAGCTGCAGGCGGCTGAGGATGTGCCGCTTCACCGCTCGCACAGCTCCTCCTCCTCGTGCACGCGCTCACAGGACGCGCACGAGGTCTCAGCGCGCACGGAGCTCACGCACGACACGAGCACGAGCAGCAGGAGCGCGCGCATCTTCCACAGTCAAGAGCGAGCCGCGCGTAAAGTTTGTGCGTCCTGGACGTTTGGGCGCATTCTCTGGAAATGACCTGACGTTTTTCACGTTCACGTGGTGACGTCACACTCACAGTTTAAGAAGTTTCAAGACGAGAGAAAATTATCCCAGAAAAAGTCTCCAATAATCCCATGATCAGAAAAGAGTTTCTGCGCGTAAAAGACGCACTGTGCCAAACGTGCCAAATGTACCAAAAGTGTCCAAACCTCCCGAGTCTGTGGTGTCTTTATGTTAGTTAAAGTCTGTCTCTTCAGTGAGTCTCCCGCAGCTGCTGCTGTTGTTTCTGCTTCACGTTTTAGACAAATTTTTATTCAAATGAGGCGTAAACTGCGCGCGCTGTTTCTCCACAAACACGTCATTTTCTCTTCAAACAAACGTAAAGTCTTTAATGTTATTTTATTCACTCTGAGTCGTTCAAAGATTAAATCACAAATCTTCCAAAACGTGGCGCTAAAACTTCATCCAAACGTTTTCAGAACCAGGTCTCGTGCGTAAAACTGAGCCTCGCGCGTCTTTGGTCAAAAAGCATCAGTGACGTTGGATGAATGTTTCCAGTTTCTCCAAACCAAACTGAAGTCCCGCTGCTTCCCCAAAGTCCGCGGCGCGTAAAACGTCCTCCAGCGTCACCGAGAAATCCAACTTTTTACGCACAGAATCACAAACGTCCGCGTGCGTCTGTGTCTGCGGAGGTTTGTCCAAAGTGCCGCTCAAATCCAGGTTTAAATGACTCACTTTAGACTTGGTTTAGTCCAGTTTTAGTCCTGGTTCTGACTCTGGTTCAGAGCTGGTTTAGTCCTGGTTTAGTCCTGGTTCTGAGCTGTTTTAGTCCTGGTTTTGACCCGGTTTTGTCCAGTTTTAGTCCTGGTTCAGTCCTGGTTTAGTCCTGGTTTTGACCCGGTTTAGTCCTGTTCTAGTCCTCGTTCCGCGCTGGTCCGCGTTTGGAGCAGAAGTTTCCACACTCGGCGCCGTTCACTCGGTTTTTAAATCACCGTGACTGCGCGCGCTCCCGTCTCCAGCAGCGTCACACTCACGCGCACGAGACTCACAGCAGTTTCTCGCGAGAACCACAAGAGGTCGACATTTCAGCTTTTCTAAACTTCTGAATCTAAATAAATAAATGAGAATGTGGCTTTTGTCCAGAGATGTTTCTTAGAGAGAAGAGAGAGAAAAAAGAGAGAGTTATGAAAAAAGAGAAAGAGAGAGAAACAAGTGGAAGAATGAGAAGATGAAGAGAAGGAGAGAGGGAAGCGAAAGGTGGAGAAGGTAGAGGAGAAAAAGAAGGAGGAGATAAGGAGAGGAAGATGCAGAGGGGAGAGGAGAAAAGAGGTGAAGGAAGAGGGAGGAATGAAAGGAAAGAAGGGGAGGGAAAGATAAAGTTAAAGTTACTTCAGAATATTCATCTTCAGTTTATTTATTTCAGTCAGATTCGAATAAAATTACTAAATATAAGACATTTGTGACTATTTTTAATATTTTATAAAAATTAGGGATGCACCGATCCGATACTGAGATTAAATATCAGGAAATGCTGGATCGGGTATCGGTTCCATGATATCGGTTCAGCCGATATCCTAGTTTTGCCTTTAATTGGGCATAATGAGACTGATTTACTAGCTGATCTTTATCCAGAATGTCTCATAATGTTTGAGATTTTATTCAGATTAAGTTGTTTAGTTGTTACCTGCACTATAAAAAGCAGTTACATGACACAATATGATCACATTTTTTAAGTTTTGAAAAGAAAAATAAGTTATTTCAGTCCTTACATTGGTATCGGTTGATATCGGGTATCAGGAGATACTTAATTCCAAAGTCGGTATCGGAACTGAAAAAGCTGGATCAGTGCATCCCTAATAAAAATGTATTAAAACAAGCCAGAATCACCTCAAAACAAGTCAAATAATCGATGTTCATCAAGTAAAAACATCTTAAAATTTCAATAATAATTAATATATATATATATTAAAAGTTTGAAGACATTTGAACAATACAGATGCATTTCAAAGTTGGTTTGTGAGTGTGAGATGGACTTTACAGTGATTTTATTATAGCTTTTCTGACTTTTTTCTTGTGATTATTATAGAATTGTTTGAAATGATAAAGTTTTTGGTTTGTATTTTCACTGCACAAGTTTTACCAGAGATGGCCAAAGTCCTGAAGTTCACTGCTCCAGTAAAAGTTCAGTTACTTGTGTAAAAAAACGACTCTGGTAAAAGTCAAAGTTCTGCTGAAACTCGTTGAGTAAAAGTACAAAAGTAAAGGTGTGTAAAATTACTTCAGTACAAAAAGTAAAAAGTATCACACTGCCAAAAGTTATTCTCTAGTCTCGGTTAAAACTATAAATTTGTCAGCTTATTTCTGACTCTTTGCCAATGACGTGAGTAAAATGTCTTACTTCTTTGGCAAATAATCTGGCTTATTATTACTGAAACAAGACAGAAAACATAGAAACAAGTCATATACTGTAGGTACATCAAGTAAAACCAGCTTAACCAGAGAAATCAAAATCCAGGGTTTAAGGCATTTTAACCAAACATATGGGACAAATCATAAATCATCGGATAAATAGGTAATTGCTAGAAATGTTTAAACATTTTCGGTAATAGAGGTTCTGCACTGACATAATTTTATTCCAAAAATGCTCCTCAACATTTAGAATGAGGCATTTCTTCAATGTATTTCTTTGTTGTCGTGACAACGGCTTGTCTGCTAACAACAGATGATGATTTAGGACATTTTAACTGCAACAAACAAACTCAAAAACATTTTTTAAGAAGAAAAAGGTCATAAGTTCAACTGTGATTTCAAAGCTAAAGTCTTGTTGTTTATCTGCTTTGCTACAACTGTTTTTACATGTCAATTACACTCTTAAAACAGATGTGTTAAAACCACACAAAACGTGTAATTTTTTAACACATTAGTGTGTCTAGTTAAGGACAACGCAACATGTGTTGATTTTCACACAGTGATTGTGTTAGGACATTTAACACATTTAATGTGTTAAATGATGTGTTTCTCATTTAGGGCCTGACCAGCTTTAACAAAGCATTTTATATCATCCTGGGTTTGGAGGGAACGGGAATTGAACCTGGGATCTTTGCACTGTGAGTCATGTGTGTTACCCACTCAGCCACCAAGCAAACTGCTGTGTGTCCTACACTCTGATTGGCTAATAGGTCAACACAAAGATGTGTTGTTTGTCCTGCAACACGATTGGTTACTCAGTTAACACATGTTTGTGCTATGTGTCCTGCAATGTGATTGGCTAACAAGTTAACACAAAGATGTGCAGTACTAGTTTACACAGAAAATTCAAATTTCTACACAAGTCTTCAATATTTTAACACAACATGTGTTGAAACAGCTGTAACACAAGAACTGTGTTAAAGCATAACACATCTGTTTTAAGAGTGTACAAACCCAGTGCTCAGTAGACTTATCGTGGGTTGAATTTGTTCTCAAACTGTAGTTTATTTGTCCTGTTTTAGCTGTTTATTGAACTCTTACAAGAGAAAATGTCCTTTCTCTCCATTAACTCTCTTAGCGTGAACATTTAGAATCATGTCATGTGACCTGCACAACCTCTATTTTCAGTTGTTAATTTGTTCACAAAGCTCTGATACACAGCAGCAGCAGGTCTGCACTGGTTTAAAAAACAAAAAAACAAAAGTGTTTATTGGCTTATAAAGTAACTCGCTTGTCTTTAAAAAGCAGGGAGTAGAAAGTACAGATACTTCTTGAAAAAGTAAAGTATACTCAAGAAAACTACTGAAGTACAGGACTGGAGTCAAAATACTTAGTTGCTTTTGGAACCAAACTCAAATGAATCTGGTTTAAAGTCAATTTGTAGTCGCGACACAAAGTGAGACTGAAGTGTTGTTAGCGCTGTTGAACTAAAGCTGTAAAAGTGAGGACACAGCGCCATCCTGTGGGGAAAAAACGGAATTGACTTGAGTAAAAAACAAACACAAAAACTGTGTTCAGCGACATGTTTTATTGAACTGGCAGATTATAGCTCCGTCTCTCTTCTTCAGGAGGTTCAGCAGGGCCAGTGTCTCTTCCTCTTCCTCTCTCTTCTTCCTCTCTCTTCTTCCTCTCTCTTCTGTCTCTCTCTCTTCATCCTCCTCTTCTGTCTCTCCTCCTCTTCTGTCTCTCCTCCTCTTCTGTCTCTCCTTCTCGTCAGCAATCACATCGTCTGCACGGGTTACCAGGAGTGTTTCTCTTTCTATGGTAGGCAGTACAGTAATGATAGAAATAGAGACACGTAGAACAGTCCTCGTTCGTCTGGAAAAAGAAACACAGGAACACAAACCAATCAGTTAGATACTTTCATTCTGTTTTAGTCCTGCTTTAGTCCTGGTTTAGTCCAGCTTTAGTCCTGTTTTAGTCCTGTTCTAGTCCAGCTTTAGTCCTGGTTTAGTCCAGCTTTAGTCCTGGTTTAGTCCTGCTTTAGTCCTGGTTTAGTCCAGCTTTAGTCCTGTTTTAGTCCTGTTCTAGTCCAGCTTTAGTCCTGTTTTAGTCCAGCTTTAGTCCTGGTTTAGTCCTGGTTTAGTCCTGGTTTAGTCCTGGTTTAGTCCTGTTTAAGTCCAGGTTTAGTCCTGTTTCAGTCCTGTTCTAGTCCTGTTCTAGTCCAGCTTTAGTCCTGTTTTAGTCCTGGTTTAGTCCTGTTTTAGTCCAGCTTTAGTCCTGTTCTAGTCATGGTTTAGTCTTGGTTTAGTCCTGCTTTAGTCCTGTTTTAGTCCAGTTTTAGTCCTGGTTTAGTCCTGGTTTAGTCCTGTTCTAGTCATGGTTTAGTCCTGGTTTAGTCCTGGTTTAGTCCTGGTTTAGTCCTGGTTTAGTCCTGGTTTAGTCCTGTTTAAGTCCAGGTTTAGTCCTGTTTTAGTCCTGTTCTAGTCCAGCTTTAGTCCTGTTTTAGTCCTGTTTTAGTCCAGCTTTAGTCCAGCTTTAGTCCTGTTCTAGTCCAGTTTTAGTCCAGCTTTAGTCCTGGTTTAGTCCTGGTTTAGTCCTGGTTTAGTCCTGTTTTAGTCTTAGTTTAGTCCCTGTTTTTGTTGTTTTAGTCCAGGTTTAGTCCCTGTTTTTGTTGTTTTAGTCCAGGTTTAGTCCCTGTTTTAGTTGGTTTAGTCCAGGTTTAGTTCTTACCAAAGCTGGTGCTGGTGCAGCAGAGCAGATCTGGGAGGTTAAAAACACCAACAGGAAAATCAGCACAACCTTCTGCATCTTTGGTCCTGGTTTAGACCTGGTTTAGATCTGGTTTAGACTTGTTCTAGTCCTGGTTTAGACTTGTTCTAGTCCCGGTTTAGACCTGGTTTAGTTCCGGCTCTTTTATAGAACCAGGAGGTGTTTACCCTTTTGGCTCAGAATCATTTGTTTTGGAAACAGGATAACAGAGACTTTGAACTGGGTTTGATTCATAAGAGTTTGTGGAAAACCTCGAGATGAATAAACTCTGAAATGAGCAAACCTTGGGAGAGTTTAGAGTTTAAACGAAGCAGACGCAGGTAAAGTGAATGTAAACTTGAGAATACTGAGGCACTCAAACAAATGAAGAAAGATAAAACCTTTATTACATCCTGACAAAGAAAAATAAAATAACACCAACGCGTTGATCAGGACAAACTCCAGATGACTGTCCCAGAGCAAATTTAAACTCACTCACATGTCCACGTGGGCAGCACACAGTCACCTGATGATGTCACGGACATTGGCTCAGTGCAGTTGACTTGCGTACGTTCAAAATACTACATCCTGTACACACAACCACTTCCTGTTCAATGCTTTTCAATTAGGTTTTCACTCCATCAGTTTAAAACTAATAAATCCTCTTTAGATCAGACAGTTGTGGTGAATGTGACAGAAAACATGTTAAAGACTTTACATATCAGAGGAATATTTCACTATTGAACACTTGTGTGTTTAAAAAGAGACGTGGTTATGTCTAAATGCTAACGCTAACAGGAAGTGCTCGTAAGTACAGAAGTTAAGGGCGATTAAAGGGTGATTTATACTTCCCCGTAGATATCCGTCAGGTCAGTCACGTGCTCAGGCCCTCGCAGAGTTTGTCATTGGAGCTTCTCTTCAGAGCTAATCAGGTTCCAGGTGTGTCTCGTCAGTTAAACCAATCACATCTAGATCACTGATCAGCTGTGCGTTTTGACGCTCGGTGGCTTTTGTGCGTAGGAGCACGAGAGCAGCACGAACACGGTGCTGCATTGGTTGTAAGCTTTCTGATTGGCTAGCACTACCCCTGGGGAAAAAAACAATAAACATAGGAGCCAATGCAGGATGAGCCTGCACGTAAAGTTACGGGGAAGTATAAATCGCCCTTAACTTCTGTACTTACGACCACTTCCTGTTAGCGTTAGTCTCTTTTTAAACACACAAGTGTCTCTGGTGAAATCTTCCTCTGATATATAAAGTCTTTAACATGTTTTCTGTCACATTCACCACAACTGTCTGATCTAGTTTTAAACTGATGTAATGAAAACCTCATTGAAAAGCATTGAACAGGAAGTGGTTGTGTGTACAGGATGTAGTATTTTGAACGTACGCAAGTCAACTGCACTGAGCCAATGTCCGTGACATCATCAGGTGACTCTGTGCTGCCCACGTGGACATGTGAGTGAGTTTAAATTTGCTCTGGGACAGTCATCTGCAGTTTGTCCTGATCAACGCGTTGGTGTTATTTTATTTTTCTTTGCTGATGTAATAAAGGTTTTATCTTTCTTCATTTGTTTGAGTGCCTCAGTATTCTCAAGTTTACATTCACTTTACCTGCGTCTGCTTCAGTTAAACTCTAAACTCTCCCAAGGTTTGCTCATTTCAGAGTTTATTCAACTCAAGGTTTTCCACAAACTCTTATGAATCAAACCCAGTTCAAAGTCTCTGTTATCCTGTTTCCAAAACAAATGATTCAGAGCCAAAAGGGTAAAGTAACACCTCCTGGTTCTATAAAAGAGCCAGAACTAAACCAGGTCTAAACCAGGACCAGGTCTAAACCGGGACTAAAGCAGGACCAGGTCTAAACCAGGACTAGAACAAGTCTAAACCAGATCTAAACCAGGTCTAAACCAGGACTCAAGATGCAGAAGGTTGTGCTGATTTTCCTGTTGGTGTTTTTAACCTCCCAGATCTGCTCTGCTGCGCCAGCGCCAGCTTTGGTAAGAACTAAACCTGTGTTTCTTTTTCCAGACGAACGAGGACTGTTCTACGTGTCTCTATTTCTATCATTACTGTACTGCCTACCATAGAAAGAGAAACACTCCTGGTAACCCGTGCAGACGATGTGATTGCTGACGAGAAGGAGAGACAGAAGAGTGAGGAAGAAGAGAGAGGAAGAAGAGAGAGACAGAAGAGAGAAGAAGAGAGAGACAGAAGAGAGGAAGAAGAGAGAGACTGGCCCTGCTGAACCTCCTGAAGAAGAGAGTCGGAGAAGCTGAAATGTCGACCTCTTGTGGAATTATTTTATTTTCTTGCCATGATGTAAAGGCTGTTATCTTTCTTCATTTGTTTGACTGCCTCAGTATTCTCAAGAGTCCCTGCACTGAAGAGCACCAAAAAGACCATATTTTTACTTTTCTCAAATCCAAGTGGCACTCTAGCTTTCAAAAACTCTACAGGTAAAGTTAAGTTGTTCCTACAGAAGTGTCTCTGTTTTAGTCTTTCTGCAGCGTCTAGATCGTCTCCTCTGTCTCTGAAGTGTCAGAGTCAGAACTTTGAAGCTGATTCAATCTGATTTCATTTATTCATTTCAGTGTTTATTATGTTTTTTACGTTCAGTTTTTATGGTTAAAATTGTGTTTCTTTGTGAAGATTAAACTGAACAGACTTTCTAAAGGCACTGAACTGTATTTAATTTATTTTATACATTTTACAAACGCATATTTGAACCAGACATTGTGTTTAAATGTTTAAACAAAACTGCTAAACTTAAGTCATTTGTGATTTCTTCAAGAGATGAGTAAATATTCAAATAAGAATACATTTATTAAAACAAGCCAGAATCACCTCCAAACAAGTCAGAAGATCCATGTTCATCAAGTAAAACCATCCTGTGGGAAAAAACGGAATTGACTTGAGTAAAAAAAAACAACACAACAGCAACATGTTTTATTGAACTGGCAGATTATAGCTCCGTCTCTCTTCTTCAGGAGGTTCAGCAGGGTCAGTGTCTCTTCTCTTCTGTGTCTCCTTCTCTTCAGCACTCACATGTGTTGCAGGGGTTAACGGGACTGTTTTTATACAGGAACAGAAAGCATAAGCGTACTGACAATCTCGACACTCCAAATACTCCTTAATCTGAGAAAAGAAACAAATCAGTCGAATGGTTTAGTCCTGTTTTAGTCCAGTTTTAGTCCAGGTTTAGTCCAGATTTAGTCCAGTTTTAGTCCAGGTTTAGTCCAGATTTAGTCCTGGTTTAGTCCAGTTTTAGTCCAGGTTTAGTCCAGATTTAGTCCAGATTTAGTCCTGGTTTAGTCCTGTTTTAGTCCAGGTTTAGTCCAGATTTAGTCCAGTTTTAGTCCAGGTTTAGTCCAGATTTAGTCCTGGTTTAGTCCAGTTTTAGTCCAGTTTAGTCCAGATTTAGTCCAGTTTTAGTCCAGGTTTAGTCCAGATTTAGTCCTGGTTTAGTCCAGTTTTAGTCCAGGTTTAGTCCAGATTTAGTCCAGATTTAGTCCTGGTTTAGTCCTGTTTTAGTCCAGGTTTAGTCCAGATTTAGTCCAGTTTTAGTCCAGGTTTAGTCCAGATTTAGTCCTGGTTTAGTCCAGTTTTAGTCCAGGTTTAGTCCAGATTTAGTCAGTTTTAGTCCAGGTTTAGTCCAGATTTAGTCCTGTTTTAGTCCAGGTTTAGTCCAGATTTAGTCCTGTTTTAGTCCAGTTTTAGTCCAGGTTTAGTCCAGATTTAGTCCAGTTTTAGTCCAGGTTTAGTCCAGATTTAGTCCTGGTTTAGTCCAGTTTTAGTCCAGGTTTAGTCCAGATTTAGTCCAGATTTAGTCCTGGTTTAGTCCTGTTTTAGTCCAGGTTTAGTCCAGATTTAGTCCAGTTTTAGTCCAGGTTTAGTCCAGATTTAGTCCTGGTTTAGTCCAGTTTTAGTCCAGGTTAGTCCAGATTTAGTCCAGTTTTAGTCCAGGTTTAGTCCAGATTTAGTCCTGTTTAGTCCAGTTTTAGTCCAGGTTTAGTCCAGATTAGTCCTTTAGTCCTGGTTTAGTCCAGTTTTAGTCCAGTTTGCAGATTTAGTCCTGGAGTTTTAGTCCTGTTTAGTCCAGTTTAGTCCTGGTTTAGTCCAGTTTTAGTCCTGGTTTTAGTCCAGGTTTAGTCCTGGTTTAGTCCAGTTTTAGTCCTGGTTTAGTCCAGGTTTAGTTCTTACTACTGAATCCAGCGTTGCAGAGCAGATCTGGGAGGTTAAAAACACCAACAGGAAAATCAGCACAACCTTCTGCATCTTGAGTCCTGGTTTAGTCCTGGTTTAGACCTGGTCCTGGTTTAGACCTGCTTTAGTTCTGGCTCTTTTATAGAACGACTCAGAAGGATTTGTTTTGGAAAAAGGTTTAAAGAAACTTTGAACTGGGTTTGGTTTATAAGAGTTTGTGGGAAACCCCGAGTTGAATGAACCTGAAATGAGCAAACATGGGTTTCAAGAGAGTTTAAAGTTTAAACGAAGCAGACACAGGTAAAGTTAAGTTGTTCCTACAGAAATGTGTCTCTATTTGAGTCTTTCTTCAGCCTAGAGCGTTTCCTCTGGAGCGTCTGCAGGGAAACAGCTCCACATCAGTCTCAGGTCTGGAGCTGGAGGATGTTCTTGTGGTTGATCAGGATAATCAGTATAATATATAATGTACACTGCTCAAAAAAATAAAGGGAACGCTAAAGTAACACGCTGTAGATCTGACTTAATGAAATATTTTATTAAATACTTTTTTCTTTCTATAGTTGAATGTGCTGGCAACAAAATCACACAAAAATATCAATGAAATCAAATGTATCAGCCCATGGAGGTCTGGATTTGGAATTATGCTCAAATTAAAGTGTAAAAACACACTACAGGCTGATCCAACTTTGATGTAATGTCCTTTAAACAAAATGAGGCTCAGTAGTGTGTGTGGCCTCCGCTTGCTCGTATGACGTCCCTACAACGCCTGGGCATGCTCCTGATGAGACGGCGGATGTTCTCCTGAGAGATCTCCTCCAAGACCTGGACTAAAGCCTCCACAACTCCTGGACAGTCTGTGGGGCAACTTGGCGTTGGATGGAGACATGATGTCCCAGATGTGCTCAATTGGATTTAGGTCTGGGGAACGGGCAGGCCAGTTCATAACATCAATGCCTTCAGGTTGGAGGAACTGCTGACATACTCCAGCCACATGAGGCATTGTCTTGTATTAGGAGGAACCCAGGGCCAACCGCACCAGCATATGGTCTCACAAGGGTCTGAGGATCTCATCTCAGTACCTCATGGCAGTCAGGCTACCTCTGGCGAGCACATGGAGGGCTGTGAGTCCCATCCCACACCATTACTGACCCACTGCCAAACCGGTCATGCTTTTGGATGTTGCAGGCAGCAGAACGTTCTCCACGTTGTCTCCAGACTCAGCCACGTCTGTCACATGTGCTCAGTGTGAACCTGCTTTCATCTGTGAAGAGCACAGGGAGCCACTGGTGTATTTGCCAATCTTGGTGTTCTCTGGCAAAAACTAAACGTCCTGCACGGTGTGGGCAGTAAGTGTGGCATATCCGATGGGCTACATATTAAAATAAATAAATATTTGCTCAATAGTGATACATGTTGACCAACAACACCACTGGGTGTAGGTTAGAGCCTACTCTAGCTCTTTTATCACTCCTTTATTGGATGTGTCTTGCCAGTTGCCTATAATTTCCACCTGTTCTCTCTTCCATTGCACAACAGTCTGTGAAACTGATTGTCAATAAGTGTTGCTTCTAAGTGAACAGTTTGATTTCACAGAAGTGTGGTTGACTTAGAGTTACATTGAGTTGTTGAAGTGTTCCCTTTGTTTTTTGAGCAGTATAATCAGTATAGTATATATAATCAGTATAATATATAATAATCAGTAATATAATATTTACAGTCCATGTGTTTTACATAAAATACTTTATCTGGAGCCTCGTGCAGTTTCTTTCACAGAAGTCTCACTTTGACTCAGAGATCTGGCTGTAACTTCTAAGTTGCTTTAATCTGATTTAATTAATTAATTTCAGTATTATGTTTTTACATTTCTGTTTTTTACATTAAAGTTGTGCTTTTTTGTTGTGTGGAGACTTGTGATGTTCTACAAAAGACATTCAAAACGTATTGAATTTTATTTTTACAATTTGCAAATGAGACATGTACACTTAAATGTTTAAACAATGGTCTCTCTTTTTCAGGAGGTGCTGTAGGGACAGCAGCTCTCTCTCTCCTCCATCCTCTCCTCCTCTTCATCCTCTCCTCCTCTTCATCCTCTCCTCCTCTCATCCTCTCCTCCTCTTCATCCTCTCCTCCTCTTCATCGGATGATGCAGCAGAGGCAGTGGATGCAGCGATAATTTAAAAAACAGAAAATAGGTCCATCGCAACAGTATTCACAGACGTCGTTAATCTCCTGAAACCGCACAAAAATACAGACAAATCAGCAACAGATTAGTCCTGTTTTAGTCCTGTTTTAGTCCTGTTCTAGTCCTGTTTTAGTCCTGTTCTTTCTTTTAGCCCTGTTCTAGTCCTGCTTTAGTCCTGTTTTAGTCCTGCTTTAGTCCTGTTTTTAGTCCTCTGCTTTTAGTCCTTTAGTCTGTTTAGTTTCCTGTTTTAGTCCTGTTCTAGTCCTGTTTTAGTCCTGTTTTAGTCCTGCTTTAGTCCTGTTTTAGTCCTGCTTTAGTCCTGTTTTAGTCCTGTTCTAGTCCTGTTCTAGTCCTGTTTTAGTCCTGTTCTAGTCCTGTTTTAGTCCTGCTTTAGTCCTGCTTTAGTCCTGTTTTAGTCATGTTCTAGTCCTGTTTTAATCCTTGTTTTAGTCCTGTTTTAGTTCTTACCAGGGGAAGAGCAGAGCAAAGCTGAATAATGATTAAAATCACCAGCAACAAAATCAGCACAGCTTTCTGCATCTTTAGTCCTGGTTTAGACCTGCTTTAGTCCTGGTTTAGTCCTGCTTAAGTCCTGGTTTAGTCCTGCTCTGGTCCGGTTTTGGTCCTGCTCTGGTCCGGTTTTGGTCCTGTTTTAATCCTGTTTTAGTCCTGCTTTGATCCTGGTTCTGTTCTGACAGAGGCGTTACTTTGCCCTTTTGGCTCAAAACTTATTTGTTTTGGAAAAAGTTAGAGAAACTTTGAACAGTCAACAACAGAAGAAACCAATAATCTGATTCTTTTATTCTGATATTTATTATAATTATTACTTTATCTTTTTATAATTAAAGTTGTGCTGCTTTGTTTTCTGTGCAGCACTTAAAAGACTTTTGTGTGTTTTATATGTTAAAGTAAGATTAGATTTACTTTAACAACAAAAGACGTTTAACATTTTTATTTATTTTTTAAAGATTTATATTTTTTCACAATTTACAAACGCACAACAACTTTAAACAGAACTATGTACACTTAAAAGCTTGGACAATATAATATTTAATAAAATATTAACAAAAATATAAGGAATTTTCTGACGTCGCTTCCTGTTATGGTTACGCACAGCCGGAAGAGCTCTCACGCTGCGCTAATCCATAAATCTCATTTTGCTTTTACATTTTATTACTGCCACGTTTTATATTTTATTTAGACGTTTTATAGATTGAATTAGTCTCTTTATAATTCCGTAAAACGTCCTTATGCTTTGTTTAGCTTGATGAAACTGTTCCTCGGAGTGATCCCTCTCTGTCTCACACACGATCTCTGCCTGAGGTGGGGCCGCGGCGCTTTTTGTCAAAGTTGGAAAAGTTAACCGTCTTGTCGCCTTTTCCTCGCTTAATGGCGCCTTTTCCCGCGGATAACAGCTGAAACTAAACTCAGGTAAGACTTTTAAATCACGTACTCACTTTATTTTACTTGTTTATTTGTTTTAAACCCGTTTATGTTGTTTTTTGAGCCGAAATCCCGCGGGGCTCGCTGCACTATCTGAACGCTTCATTGCCAGTTATCAGCGAACAGAGTGACAGCCCGCGGAGCCAATCAGAGGCCGAGCAGATAAGGTCGCTCTGCGGTTACGCCAATCAGAAGCGGAGAAAGTTGTTGAGGCGGGAACAAGGAAGAGAAGTGGATTTGGCTGAAAGTCACAAAGTTTAAAGTTTAGAGGAACCAAAAACAAGCGAAAACACTTCCTCTTTTTGATAAAACACACATTTATACAACTTATTTAGTTGATCTGTTTGTTTGTAATAGTTTTATTGCAGAAAGTTAAGCATAAAAGCGTAGTTTTAAGTTTTGGACTTGTATTTACTTTTGCTAGGTGTATTTAGCTAACGTTTTATTAAATTTTCAAACTTTTACTTGTTTTATTTGACATTTTCGATCATGTAACGTACAAATTAAGCTTTTCACACAGCGAACATAGAACGATTAGCTTGTGTACGGGCTTTTAATACGTTTTAACATTTATTTCATGAAATATAAAAGGCAACAACAGTGCTAAACAGCTAAAACATGACAAAATGAATGAAAAACGAGGATATAATTAAAAACATTACACTTTACTAAATATCTAGCTACTCTTTAAATAAATACGTGTTAAAAATGCAAAAACGAGTGTATTCTGTGTAAAATAGTGTTGGATTTATCGCTTTGGTGAAGGAGCTTGTCAGATGTGAGAGATAAAACTCAGAGTAAACATAGTATACTATTTGACCTTAAGGCTGAAGTGATGCGGGTTTAAACCTGTTCTACCACCGAAAAGAACAAACCCTGAACGTGTCCAGAAGATTACATCCGTCTGTCTGATCCAGAACTGTTATTAAGGAATTATTTCAACTATTTAACTGAAAATATTTAGCAAAGAGCTGCTGCTGTATTAAAACAAAATGCCAAAAAATAATAGTCTGACTGTTTTTATCATTTAAACATTCTCTAACTAGATAGGCTTTTGACACCAAATTTCAAACTTTTATTTGAAAGAATTTGTATTAAAAAACCTCAATAATCATTGTTGACGGCTAAGATAATCGTTAGTGACAGCTTTACCCAGTGTTACTTCAATCAGGATTTTGGAGCTACAATTCATATTGTTTAAATTCTGTTTTTGTTGTAATACAAAAGGTGGTTATTTGGAATCTCTGTATAAACGAGCTAACAATTATTCTTTTACTAAATTAGTGCTCATTGTAGAGATGGAACAATTCTCTTAAGTCATGATTCGATTCAGTTTTCGATTTTGCAGCCACAATTTTCAATTTTGTTTGATTTGTTCCTTTATCTATATTAACTTTTTTTTTTACTTTAAGACACAAAATAAACCATAGTACATGACATTTCAAACATAACCATTGTTTGTGAGTCAGAACTTGTATTTTTTCTCAACATTTGAACAGCGAACAGTCATATTTAGTGTCCATATTTAGAGTCGTTATCCCATCAGTCGTTAACACAACATAATAATACACATTCAGTCAGGTCTGGCACAAGTTCACACTTGGTTTCTTTAAACATTGTGACTTTTATTGTATTATTGTGTGTATTATACAAATACAGAGTGTGTGTGTAAGTCAGTGGCTGCAGGAACAAAACTGATCAATTCTGGCCTTTTGATTCAATCGCTGCAGACTTTGATCATTTTCCATCCCTCGCTCACTGATTAGCTGAAATTATGATGATCTCTGTGTTACAGGTGGACTCCTTTAGAACAGACTGAGACCCTGGTTCAGATCCTGGTTAAGTTCCTGGTTCAGATCCGGGTCCAGGACTGATGGCGTCGGGTAAAAACAAAAGCCAGGCGTCTCTGGCTCTGCACAAAGTGATCATGGTGGGAAGTGGAGGAGTGGGAAAGTCTGCTCTGACGCTGCAGTTCATGTACGACGAGGTGAGGAGCAAAACTTTTATATTTACGTCAAACCAACTGCGTACTTTTACAAACCAAGCTCCAGAAGGTTAAGGAATGTCATAAGTATAAGATAAATGTATTGTTACCAGTATCCCTCAAACTTCTATTTTTTATTGAAAGGACTGTCTTCAAATGAATGATTGGCCTGCTCTTGGTTTGAGGGATAAGCTGACGCATGGGCGTCACAACGTTTTTGAAAGTGGGGGGGACACTTTTTTAGCGGGGGGTCTGGGGGTCCTCCCCCAGAAGATTTGAACAAGCAGACATTATTTCCTGCATTCTGGTGCATTCTAAGAGCTCTTGGGCACAGACAAGTGCAAGTATTTTTGACATAGAACATCCTGATATTTTTTAATTTCAACAGCTGAGCTGTTTGTCAGTGGTATCTCTGTTTGTCAGCGGTGTCTCTGTTTGTCAGTGGTGTCTCTGGGCACTGTCGTGTAGTAAGTTTCAATGTGTGGACAATAAATACTTTTTCCTAAAGAATGAGTCTCACAACACTCAATCTATCACTTTAAAAGTGCATTGTGTAACTTTTTGGAGGCGAAAAGTTGACTACACATTTCAAAAATAAAAAATTAAAGTTATTTGGGGGTAGATAGCCTATGTTTTATACCATATTGTGAAAAAATACAGCTAAAGGAACATCTTTCCCATAGACACATATAGGCCTAAAAACATTCCCTCCTACAGGCCAAACAACTAATTTGTGGCAATACTTTAATTGAACAAAAGTCTACTTAAAGTGAAAACAAAAAACAAACACATTTTTATTATTTATTTAGTAACTATTTAACAAAAATGACAAAAACTTGCATTTGTTCAAAACTATTTTTGATCAAAAAGTTACACAGTGTATCTTTAAGAAGAGATATGATTTTGCTCTAGATATTTTGTATTTGAGCCCAATTTATCCTATTCTTACAATATCTTTGTCTGCTTTAATCACTACATTATTTTTTACTATGTATTTAATTGACTTATTTATTTATTCATGAAATATTTTATCAGGTAGGTCAGGTGAGAACAGTGTGAACATTTTGTTCACTAACACCACTAAGATTCTCTGATTCTAATTTTAGGCCTATTCATAAATAGAATCTTTAACATTATTTGACTTTATAAATAAAACTCTGCTATACAGTATTACAGTAGTAGGCTAGTATTACAGTAGTAGGCTACTTTTAAGTTGCCCTGCTGCCTGAATCCTGTCCACTATCCTGTCGTTTGGTCAGAGGAAGACTGTTGCTGTCGCTTTTTTTCACAATAAGTGTCTTTCTGCTGCCGTGAAGTACACAGCTTTTATTTTGTTAGAGCAGCAGGATGTGTTGCACTGCAGTTAGCGGAGACTTAACTTTGTAAACAAGGAAAGAGTTGGAAGAAGCAGACAGTGCATTTACGCACGGACTGGAATAAGACATATGGGAGAAAATAAAGAGAGGCGCTCTCGCAGACTGAAGCTGTGATGTGGCCCTGCACCCGCACAAACCTCCTGTTCGTGTCCGCCCCGAAAGACAACGCTTGCTGCAGGTACGAGAAACGCACGCACCTCTGTACAAAATCATACGAGGCTGGGCTCCCCCTCCGCAGCAGAACCTGAGAATGACCCTGCGCTACACCAGTCACGCTCACGATTCTCATCGCAGTCATTGATAAAGTTTGTTGAAGTGTTTTAACCGCGTTGGTCTTGTGTACTTACACTGATGTGCATGTATTCCTTTAATGCCGATGCGACACAATTCTTCTTCCTCCTCGTGTCTCCTCTCTTTTAAAGCATATGTGCCCGTTTCTCCCTCTCTTGTCTACCGCACACAAACGCACACATCTGCGATCTGCGAGCTCCACTGTCCTCCACTCTACTCCAATTTGGTGGCTCTGCGCAGCCCCGGTCTGACCCGCGCGGAGTCGGACGTCCATCCTGTCAGCTGCGGGTCGCCAACGCGCTCTCCGTGAAATATATATACGCCATGTATAGCCTATACTATTTTGAGGCTGCCGCCAGGTTCTTTGTAGCAGTGCATTTCGGGGCCAGCGCAGGTTTCTAGCCACAGCCTGTGGGCATACCCGGTGGCGGAGGGCAGACTCGGGGCTGTGAAAGTGGGGGGGACAAATCAGCCACTTTGCAAAAGTGGAGGGGACGCGTCCCCCTCACCTTATATGGTTCCGACGCCTATGAGCTGACGTGTGTTTAAACATCTGAGTAGGGCTGGGCAGAATCATACTGTATTCTATATATCGCGATATTAACTTGGAAAAGTTGAAATAGAGAATATTGTGATACAATTGCCTTTTTCCTTTTAGTTGTTTGTCCAATCACTTTAAAACCTTGAAGAAGAGCAACGTAAGCCCAGACTGTGGAGGCTCAGCAGAAGCTAAAACATGAATGATGAAATAAATAAAATGTAGAGAGTGGAAGCAGAACTTATAACTGTAACTAAAACAGCCCGAAACACGGAATTACAAAAAGTATTAAAAAGTATATATAGCTGAAAGTGAGGCCCACAACTGCACCTTAAACAGACTCGCAAATGTGGGAGATGCAGGAGGCCTTTTAAGAGACGCCCAGTGTGTGAACAGACTTTGATTGACAGCACCAAATATGAACAGTGAGCTTGGTGAGTGAGTTTTGTGTCGGTCCGGGTCCTGACGTGAGGTTTGCAGCTGAGGAGTCTTTTTTTAAAACATGTGCATCAAACTTTTACCTCTACACAAGCGCATGAGCTTATGATGTATTTTCTAAAATTAAAAATGAAAAAGTCTCCACTGACACAAGTTTTAAACCTGCGCATCGTTGAACCTTGAACTGCTCGCTGAGCTAAATAACGGCTGATATCAATGCACAGTGAGTGAAGCTACTGAATATGCACTGTGACCATCGGCAGTTACAACCGCAATTTTAGCACACATAACTTCAAAATGAGCGAGTTTGCACAAAAATGTCCAAATAAAGGCCTGGAAACAGTAGATAATTCAATTTTGACCAAAATATACCAGTCTGACACTGAAAAAGTAGATTCTGCGTTTAGTTTCTCTTTAAGCTTATCGTCTAATTTTCACTAATGCAAATGTTCTTTTCTATATTGTGATCAGAGATTACGTTAGCCGGCACCTGCCGGTCTTTGGCCAGGTAAAATGTGCCGGTGACCGGAAAAAATATGACGTCCCCGGTCAACTTGACCGGCAGAAATAATAGGCGAAAAAATAAAAGTCGAAGAAAAATGAGGATTAATACATGATTTACTGTGGACTATTTAATGATAATTCCACATTAGTTCATTCTGCCAGCCAGTCCGGGCGCTTCTCAGGTTCAGAAACTATACAAGTGCTGGTCAACGAATTAGAATAATTTGAAATGATGCAATCATGAAATTCTTTGAATGCATTTGTTGTGCAGAAAGAAAATTCAGGTGTTCACCGCACCTGTCCTACTCGTTAGAGTAATCACAGAACTCGTTACCTGTAAAAAACCTGCTCAGCTGAGCTTTCCAAAAGGTCCATTTAGGCCATTTAACTGTGACACTGTTGTTCCATTGAATTAGAATAATGGAGAAACCGTTTCATTGAATTAGAATAATTTTTATTATAATTAGAATCATCACTTTCTCAGCATTTTGTGGCTGCCCCCTTGGCTTGTATGACTGCCTGAAGTCTCCGCGGCATCGATTTGACCAGCTTGTCGCAGGTTTACGCACTCACAGCTTCCCAAGCAGTGGCGATGTTCTGCTTCAGTTAGTCCAGCGTAGTCGGCTTTCTGTCGCGAATTTTCCGCTTGATGATGGCCCAAAGGTTTTCAATGACATTGAGGTCAGGCGAGTTGGCCGGCCATGCCAAAAACTTCAAGCTGTTTCTAGTGAACCAATCTTTGGTCGACTTTGCCGCATGAGCCGGTGCAAGATCCTGTTGAAATATGAAGTCTTCTTCGCCGAACTGTTCCTCAACAGTCGGAATCAGGAACGTTCCAGAACATCTTGATATACGGCAGCATTGACAGTCTTCTTGAGGAAGCAGAGTTCCATACACCTCGAGCAGACATGCATCCCCAGACCATAACGCTCTGGGGAAACTTGACGGATCTTTTCACGCACTCGTGGTTGTAGGTTTCGCCACCACGACGCCAGACACGAAGACCTTGGTCACCGAAGGAGATGCAGAAGCGTGATTCGTCACTGAAGACCACTTTCTGCCAGTCTTCAGCAGTCCACTCGCCGTGTTGTTTGGCCCACTTCAGCCGTTTCTGCATTTGTTTTTGTTCAGCATCGGTTTTACCATAGTATGTCTATGGGTTTTACTGCTGGAACGCGATTTTTGAAGCCGAGTCATTGAAAACCTTTGGGCCATCATCAAGCGGAAAATTCGCGACAGAAAGCCGACTAAGCTGGACCAACTGAAGCAGAACATCGCCACTGCTTGGGAAGCTGTGAGTGGGAAACTTGCGACAAGCTGGTCAAATCGATGCCGCGGAGACTTCAGGCAGTCATACAAGCCAAGGGGGCAGCCAAAAAAATACTGAGAAAGTGATGATTCTAATTATAATAAAAATTATTCTAATTCAATGAAACGGTTTCTCCATTATTCTAATTCAATGGAACAACAGTGTCACAGTTAAATGGCCTAAATGGACCTTTTGGAAAGCTCAGCTGAGCAGGTTTTTTACAGGTAACGAGTTCTGTGATTACTCTAACGAGTAGGACAGGTGCGGTGAACACCTGAATTTCTTTCTGCACAACAAATGCATTCAAAGAATTTCATGATTGCACCATTTCAAATTATTCTAATTCGTTGACCAGCACTTGTAGACAAGCTCGCGCTGATACGTGACCCTGGTGCTGCTCGCAGATGATTGACAGGTGCTCAGAGAAACGAGCGCGTGCTCGTGCTGCGTAGATCTGCTTTTTTTCTTCTCAGCTCGAGACAAAATGTTTACTCGCGCGTGAATACAGTGGCTTAATTCGCCAAGTGAAGAGAATTCGTGAGTGCAATGAAAGTGCATCGCTTATGAGGTGGAGAAAAAAAAAAGAGAAATAAAGAGGCAAACGCGGGAAGGCACACGTCTCTCTTGAAGATTTGCATAGCAGCGTCAGCGAAAAAGACGAGTTGCTGCTGGAAACAAACAGGTACAACACTTTACACGTGAAGCCCATTAGAACGTGCCTTTTCCGTCACTAAAACCTCGCGCTGAAATCTCCGGTTTAAAAGTGGATGCACGGCCCCTAGGCGCTCAGGACTTTCGTCTCAGACACATGGAGATTGACGCTGGCTGACTCGGGTCCAGTGCGTGCGTTGTCCCGGGCTCCGGTCTCAAACACGCGGGGATCACGCGGGCTTGGCTGGCTCCGGTCTCAGTCCGCAGACGAGCACGAATCAAAGAGCGTCTCGTCATCATGATTTAATTTAACCAGGGAAGTCCCACTGAGATTCAGATCTCTTTGCAGGGGAGCCCTGGGGAAGGGTCAGGGGAGGCATTAATGGACATGTTTTTGTTTCATGTTTTTATGATAAGTAAACGTTAAAGACACTTCATTAACAACGACCAATTTTAGCTATAGAGACTGTAGGGCAGGCGAAAGCAGTAGGCTACTGCCAATATTCATGTGCAGTTGTTTGCATAAGGCAATAATATGTGACCGGTTGTTCTCCCAATTGACCGGAATTTCCAGATCTTTCCGGTCAAAGTGACCGGCATAAAAAAAGTCTAGCGTAACCTCTGATTGTGATAAAATGTAGTTCATATTGCTCTGGCCTACATCTGATCTCTGACTCTAGAGGCATTTTAAGTCTGACTTGACCCTGCTCTTTGATGGCTGAATGGTGACACACGTACAGGAGTGAATGTTAAACACTGAGTGACTGTGAGTCTGTGTAAATAAACCATCATCATCAGAAATGAGAAGGACAAGTCACAGCTCTTTATTCACTAAAGCTGAAAACTGTCAGCTCATGCTCTTTCTTATGATACTAACAAACATTTACATTAGTCTTCCTTCAGTCCTGCTTTAGACCTGTCCCAGTCCTGAGTTTGAGTCCGGTTTTGTGTCCCTGTTTCAGTTCGTGGAGGACTACGAGCCGACCAAAGCCGACAGTTACAGGAAGAAGGTGGTGTTGGACGGAGAGGACGTTCAGATGACATTTTGGACACGGCGGGACAGGAGGACTACGCTGCCATCAGAGACAACTACTTCAGGAGCGGAGAAGGGTTTCTGCTGGTATTTTCTATCACCGAGCACGAGTCTTTCACCGCCACCGCAGAGTTCAGGTACAAACACACACACATCTGATACTCACCTGTTTTTAACGCTGGACTCTTATCACTAGTGTTTCCTATTGGTTAAAGGTTTAGCAGCTCTTATGTGGACTTTACATGTGTTGTACGAAAGATCTAGACCCAGACACTGCTGGTTTACAATTATTTCATTGGAATTGTTGACTTTTAATACCATTTAAAACTGTTTAACTGCTGCGAAATATATTTTAAGGACATTTATCACATGAGACTAAAGTTCCTGCTTTAGTCCAGCTTTAGTCCAGCTTTAGTCCAGCTTTAGTCCAGCTTTAGTCCAGCTTTAGGGCCCAAACCAACTGCAAGCATAAAACACCCTACACGTTTGCTCGCGTATTTTTTAGACAGCAGCCAAAGTCAATGAGAGCGGCTCCACTGAAACGTCTGGCACACGTAGAACGCAGAAAATAGAATCCAACTTATTTTGATATCGGCTGAACCTATGATGTCATAGTTGTGCCTTTAATTTGACATGAGACTAATTCACAGGCTGGTGTTGATCCTGAACGTCTCATATTGTTGGACATTTTATTCAGATTAAGTTGTTAAGTTGTGGCTTGCTCTAGAAATAACAGTTACATAGCATATATGACAAAATGTCTATGTTTTAATAAAAAGAAAATCAGCTTCAGTCCCTACACTGGTATCGGTTGATATCGAGTATCAGTAGATACATAAAGCCGAAGAATCGGAATCGGTATCAGAGCTGAAAAAGCTTGATCGGTGGTGCATCTCTAGTTTATATGAGTCTATGGTCTGGATACAGCTGTAGTTCAGCCAGTAGGTGGCAGTATGCTCACTGCTGTCTGCTTTGATTCAGTGGATGGACCTACAGAATGTTGCCTTCTCAGTAAAAGAATAGCTGCCAAAACTCTTCGTCTGTTAAATGCTGATGCTGAAATAATGGAACATAACACTAGAGTAAATAACACTGGGTGAAAATGATTATATTTAATAGACTTTCTAGTTGCTCTTACATGTGATATTCAGACAGCATACATAACAAAAACTTTTTAACGCAACTCATAAATATTGCACCTACATAGCATGAAGAAATAAAAACAATACATTTTTTAATCATTTGTATTTTAATTAAACATATTTCACTGAAATATGAGAGCTGACCCACAGCGTTATTTTTGGTCATATTTTCTCTGCAGAAAGACACATGAACTCAGGTCTGATCCAAAAGGTCTGATCTACGATCCGTAAAGGGCAAACTGTATTTACAGACATATTCATCACATCCACTGTCTTTCCCAAATACCCAGACGTCTCCAAATGACTTCACCTTTACCGATTTACTATAGTAGGAACACTCCAGTTCAATATTTAGGTACATTTTTCATCAGAATTCTATGGAAATAACTCGCTAAATATGATTTTGTGGTTGTGACAGAGGTGCGTAAGCCCTGTTTTACACCTGGTTGAGTCCTAGTAGAGTCTTTGTTTAGTCCTGACTCAGTTCTGGTCTCTCAGGGAGCAGATCTTGCGTGTGAAGGAGGAGGAGCTGGTTCCGATCCTGGTCGTGGGGAATAAATCCGACCTGGAGGAGAGAAGACAAGTGTCTGTGGAGGAAGCGTCGAGTCGAGCGGTGGAGTGGGGCGTCCCGTACGTGGAGACTTCTGCCAAGACCAGAGCCAACGTGGACAAGGTACAGCTCAGTTTATCCTCCACACACACACAGATAATCCACTTCACCGACTCACGTTTGTGTTTGTCAGGTTTTCTTCGACCTCATGAGGGAAGTGAGGAAAAAGAAAATGTCCGAAAGCAAAGACAAGAACGGCCCCAGCGGCAAAAAGAAGAAGAAACGCTGCTGTATTCTGTGAAAGAGGCTGTGACAATCATGTTTGAAATCAGCCACAGAGCCAGCTACATAAACCAGACTAAACCGGACTAAACCAGACTAAACCAGGACTAGAACGGAGCTAAAACCAGGACTAAAGCTGGAATAAAACAGAACAAAAGTGAGACTAAAACAGGACTAAAGCAGGTCTAAAGCTGGACTAGAACGGGACTAAAACAGGACTAAAGCGGCACTAAAACAGGACTAGAACAGGACTAAAACCAGGACTAAAGCAGGACTAGTACGAGACTAAAACTGGACTAAAGCGGGACAAAATCCAGGTCTGAAACCAGGACTAGAACGAGACAAAACCAGGTCTAAAGCGGAACTTAAGTGCGTCTAAAACCAGACTAAAACAGGCCTAAAACCAGGACTAAAGCTGGACTAAAGCAGGACTAAACCAGGACTAAAGCTGGACTAGAACAGGACTAAAGCTGGACTAGAACAGGACTAAAGCTGGACTAGAACAGGACTAAAACCAGGTCTAAAACAGGACTAAACCAGGACTAAAACAGGACTAAAGCTGGACTAGAACAGGACTAAAGCAGGTCTAAAACAGGACTAAAACAGGACTAAAGCTGGACTAGAACAGGACTAAACCAGGACTAAAACAGGACTAAAGCTGGACAAATTCCAGGACTGAAACAGGACTAGAACAGGACTTAAACCAGGACTAAACTTGTGTACTTTAACATACTTTGGCTGTAGAATTCTTGTATAAATCTCACATTTGTTGAATTCTGAGCCAAACACACTTTATCATAAAAATCGTGCCAAAAACAAACTTGTTTTTAAATAAATAATAAAGAATGTAAAGCCATGTTAGAATCACATAATTATAAAAGAATCGTGTTTGTCTTGATGTGGATTCCTCTGCTGTTTGTTTGTTTGTTTGTGAGTTTTATTTTAAATGTTTTGGGTCAAAGGGACGTTTGTGTTTGTGTCATTCCTCACTGAACACTCCAGAGTTTTAATAAAAGATTCAGAAACACTCCACTGTTTGGTTTGGTTCTGTTTAAGTGACGGCTGATCTTTTAGTTTCAGTTTTCAGGCACATTTCTGTTTAGTTACAAATCCTGATTTATATTTTTCATTCCCCAAATGAGGAAAAAAAAAAGTTTTATACTTTGTACGCATTAGATGTTCTATACTTAAAGTGTAGATAATGAAACTTATAAACTCAGTGTATGTCATATAAAAATCAGACTGATTATGGCCACTTTCAGACTTAAATCATTAAAATCCTAGTCTAGAGCAGAGAAGTCAAAGGGCCACATTGGTGTCATGATTGTTCTCGAAGGGCCAGTTGTAACTAAAATTACTAATCTTTGAAATACTACCAATATTAGTTTCTGTATTTGATTTTTGTGTCAGATACTGAATATACTGTACATCCACATTAGTCTGAAAAATGAATTACCTTTAAGTTTAGACAAATCATTTCATTAGATTAAGACACCTTGATTACTCCTATCACTAACATGAGATTAAAGTTAACCTTAGAAGACCTTGAGGGCCACATCTGGCCCCCGGGCCTTGTGTTTGACACACGCTGCCTAGAGGATTTTTTAAATCAAATAGAAATGTATGCATTTTACCTGTTTTCTATATTTAAAATGATTTTGTCCCTTTATGATTAAACTAAGTATTGTAATTTAAATATACAAGTTGTTATATAAGAACATTGACGTGTTCATATGTAACATCTCATTGGTTCCTTACAATTCACTTATGAACCTGGATCTTACACTTGTATTTGTCCTAGAAGATTCAAACATAAAATACGCATAAGCATGTTTCATTTTAATTCAAAACTTGATAATGCAACAAAATTATTTTGTTTTTACGATTTTATTGTGACTTGAATAATCACGATTATCAAAAATACTCTAGACATCTCTAAGTTCAACCTGAGGTCCTCTGCAGGTCCTGGTCCTGGTCCTGGAAGTTCTGCAGGTCCTGGTCCTGGTCCTGGAGGTTCTGCAGGTCCTGGTCCTGGTCCTGGAAGTCCTGCAGGTCCTGGTCTTGGTCCTAGAGGTTCTGCAGGTCCTGGTCCTGGTCCTGGAGGTTCTGCAGGTCCTGGTCTTGGTCTTGGAGGTTCTGCAGGTCCTGATCCTGGTCCTGGAGGTTCTGCAGGTCTTGGTCTTGGTCCTAGAGGTTCTGCAGGTCCTGATCCTGGTCCTGGAGGTTCTGCAGGTCTTGGTCTTGGTCCTAGAGGTTCTGCAGGTCCTGGTCCTGGAGCCAAAGTGACCCTTTACCTTTTTATTTCTTTGCAGTGACTTTATACTCTGACGTTTTCTGAATCATTTGTGGTTTGATCTTTTCAAAAGGAGCTGATAAGAGTCACTTTGATTCTTCTGAAATAACAGTCATTTTTTGAGCTTTTCATTCATTCTCACCTGGGGGCGTGGCCTGACCTCAGGGTGTATCCTGGGGGCGTGTCCTAGTCTGGGGGGCGTGGCCATGCTGTGTTATGTTATTATAAAATATGAAGTGAGATTTACTTGAGTATCTGCAGCTCCAGAAATCCTCTTACACTAACTCCTGTTGTGCTGAGCTGTGCAGACTGAGGCCTGAGCCGTGGTCCTGCTCTAGTCCTGGTCCAGTCCTGCTCTAGTCCTGGTCCAGACCCGGTCCAGACCCGGTCCAGTCCCGGTCCAGACCCGGTCCAGTCATGTGTAAGCAGGTGTGTGCCGTGTGGAAGTGTCTCTGTCTGACGGACTTCACACCATCGAGTTTGAACACGGAACAACGACCGGAAAGAGAGTCATTCACCTGGACGGACAAGTGAGACCAGACCTGGTTTAGACCTGGTTTAGACCTGGTTTAGACCTGGTTTAGACCTGGTTTAGACCCTGGTTTAGACCTGCTTTAGACCTGCTTTAGACCTGAAATTAGACCTGATATTAGACCTGGTTTAGACCGGGTTTATGCCTGGTTTAGTCCTGAAATAGACCTGGTTCAGACCTGGTTCAGACCCTGGTTCAGACCTGGTTTAGTCCTGAAATTATACCTGCTTTAGTCCTGGTTTAGACCTGGTTTAGACCTGCTTTAGACCTGGTTTAGACCTGGTTTAGACCTGGTTTAGACCTGATTTAGTCCTGGTTTAGTCCTGGTTTAGACCTGGTTTAGACCTGGTTTAGACCTGGTTTAGACCTGGTTTAGTCCTGGTTTAGTCCTGGTTTAGTCCTAGTTTAGACCTGATATTAGACCCGATATTAGACCTGGTTTAGACCCTGGTTTAGACCTGGTTTAGACCTGAAAATAGACCTGGTTTAGACCTGAAATTAGACCTGGTTTAGGACCTGGTTTAGACCTGGTTAGACCTGCTTTAGACCTGCTTTAGACCAGGTTTAGACCTGGTTCAGACCCTGGTTTAGACCTGGTTCAGACCTGCTTTAGACCTGCTTTAGACCAGGTTTAGACCTGGTTTAGACCTGTTTTAGACCTGGTTTAGACCTGGTTCAGACCCTGTTTAGACCTGGTTTAGACCTGGTTCAGACCCTGGTTTAGACCTGGTTTAGACCTGTTTTAGACCTGGTTTAGACCTGGTTCTGTTCTCTCTGTCCCTCAGGAGATCCTGCGCAGACCCTGGATGTTCAAACTCGTCGGTCCGAGTCCTTCTCCTTCGGACTTCCTCAGACCAAAGCCCAGATCCAGATCCAGGCCGTGGAGGATTCTCGTACGAATACTCGCTCCACGTGAACGGCCTGACGTTGCAGAAGTTCAGCCAGAACCGGAGCAGGACCACGCAGAGCTGGAGCCTGGAGCTGGACCGGCGCAGTCACACCATCGTACTCGGTATGAATCTGGTTTAAATCGGGTTTAAAGGATTTACAGGGTCTATAAATGTGTTTTGTGTTTGTGCAGAGAAGGACACGATGGACGTCTGGTGTAACGGACACAAGATGGAGGCTGAGGTCAGACTCTTAAACTTCAGATTATTGTGGTTTTATTGAGAACATAATAAACAGCAGGATTCCAGATTCCAGTAAAGTCCAAATGTGTGAACTAAAAGAATCTCCTGGTGGATAAAATGGTCTTTTATGAACATTTAAAGTCTCTATGACATGTGGCACAACTCATTTCTCTAAAACTGATGATTTTTTTTAGAACATATTTGTTGCACTGAGCCAACACACTATTTTGATAATTTTGTGTTCGCAGGTTAAAACAAACTGTGTCTCATGAGAAAATGTATTATGGTTTCTAACATGATTCAAAACTCTGCTCCTTCTGTTATTACAACATATTTATTATTTTTACTTAAAAACTTGATCTATATTTATGTTTACAACAGATATTGATCTTAGAGCTGGAAGATAAATCGAATTTTAGATAATATCATGATATTCTTTAAAGATATGCGAAAATAGAATATCGAGTGTATCGTTTAGAGTAAAAAATGCTTCAAAAATAAAGAAAGTTACAACATTATATTTTAGTCAATTAATCATCCTTTGGTGCCAATGTTTTTAATTTAGCATGAAAACCTCTGAGTTTGTTTCTTGTGAGAGCAGTTTGATCAGAACAAATAGTTTAGACACTAGTTTTGAAAAAGTGGAACCTTTTAGTCGACTCATAGATTGATAGCACACGTGTGAAGTGTTTCTAGTCAACTACAACCTAATTATTCTGATCATTGAACTTCGTTAATACTCTTAAATATGTGTTTGAACATTTTCCAGTTGGTTTGAGTTAATATCGTCTAAATATTGTAATCGAGATGTGTCAAAACATTATCCAGATATCTTTTGTCAATATCGCCCAGCCCTAATTGATCTTCCAATTAAAGTTAAAACTCATACACACTTTGATAAGAATACAGAGGGATTTTCAGTCAACATCACTTCTACTGCTCATGCTCCTGTAGAAAGAGCCGCTGTCCATCTGCTTATCTGGGGAAACTTGTTTGAATAAAACAACTGTTTGGATCAGGTCTGAACCAGGTCTGGATCAGGTCTGGATCAGGTCTGAACCGGTCTGACAGACTGAATGTCACTTTTAAGGGTCGTAGGTGGAGTTTCATTCACAAATGTTGATTTAGCAGCAGAACTTTAGTTTTCTCACAGATAAACTCTTATAGTTACTGACAACGGAGCTTTAAACACTTGTTTCACTGTTTGTGTCTATGAGCGGAGACTTCCCTCTATAACAGTGGTCTCCAACCTTTTTTCTTGTAAGGACCGCTACAGTCACAAATTTCTTTTCCAGGGACCAGTCGAGGTTGGGTAGCGCCGATAACAACAATGTAAAATGCAAAAAACAATAATTGTGTATAGTTTTAGCTCACTTATTCGTTGAATTAGCTGTTTATTGGATTAAGTGGAACTATACTATCATAGTAAAGCAAAGGATAGTGATAGACTATAAAATAACAATAAAATAAATATTAAAAAAATCCTCTGAGGACCAGTAGCTGATGGCCCGCGGACCGGTTTTGGGTCCCGGACCGGTGGTTGGGGACCCCTGCTCTATACTTTTTTTCAACACAAATTAACCAAACAGTTCATATCGGCCCAAATTAGACCCTTAGAGGCCTGAGTCCAAGGATCCTCTACTGTTGGACTCATCAGACATCAGAATAGTAAGATGTTAAAACCATGATTTTTATCAATTTATCAATGAAATATTAATTTCTCCTAATTCCTTTATTTATTGGTAACGTTTCTATCAAATACACGTGTCTAAGATTGTCTGTTATTAAAAACATATGGCCCAGGGACCCCCAGAGGTCCCCCAACCCCACTTTGAGAACCACTGCTCTAAAGTAACCTTCCTGTGTCTTTAACCTGATTTAATGTTCTTTCAGAGCGAGTTTGTGGACGACGGCACAGAGACACGTTTCTACATCGAAGATCATGAAATCTGTCTGAAAGCTTTTACAGAACAAGAGAAGAAGAAGAAAGGCATCACGTACTGCCTCCTGCTGGACGGACACAGAATACACAGCGACTAAACCAGACGTGACGCTTTGAAGACCTGCTTAATCTGGAGTTTATCCTTATAACCTGGATTATATTAGGTTTAATCTGGAGCTGGAGCAAGACTAAAGAACATGAATCAAGTAGAAGTAAGAAAAGACCTAAAACATGTAAAAGAACAGTTTAAATCCTTCAAAATCATCAACATAACTTTTCATCATTTCATTTTACTCAAAGCTTTTATTTAAGTAGAAATGCTTCAAACAAGTGATTAAGATGATCTTAAAGGAGGCCTATGTAGAGCTGTGCAATATATCGAATTTTAGATAATATCGTGAATGTTGTTTTTAAGATATGCAAAACCTTAATATCGAGTATAACATGCAATAAATGAGCAAATTTACAATAAAAGTTACATAAATGATGCTTTCAACTTTAAGTCAAAGCGATTCACAAAACAGCAAAAATTATATATTGGGAAATTCCTGCATTTGTAATTAATTTGACTTTGAATTATTTGTTTGATATTTAAACAAACTGGTAAAAAAATTACAAACATAATTTAGTAGTATTTGAGTAGATTTTCATTGGTTTGAACTAAGATAAATGAACAAGTAAAACATGTTGTTTTTACACGAAATAAGAAAAATACACACTAACTTGAAAAACATTGTGAAATGTTTTATTTAAGAAAGTCAAAACATGCTAAAATCATGATAAACACTAGTCAATCAGTTTTAAACTAATTAGAATATTTAAAGTGAACCCTGGCTATAATCACATGTTTACCCTAAAACTCTTATAATATCATCACTTATATAAATACCGGACAAATACCTCGGAAATATTTGTAGTTTTATTAAAATAGTGTTTTAAAGAGATACCTGGAGGCTCCATTTTGCTTTGGTTATGACATCAAATGGTTGTCTGTGTCTTCTGGTGGTTGTCAAGGTAACAGCCTAGGGAGCAACTATGGCAGGAGTAACCATGGCAACAACAAAAAGCAACCATTTGACATCATCAACCCAGAATGCATTGCACCTGGACAATATGGCTGCTGCCAATGGCTCCAAGCAATGATGATTTTATAAAAACAGTAAAAGGTTATATATTTGTTTGTAATTTATTTTAGTAAACATGGCCAGAACTAGCATTTAAGCCATATTTATCTTCATAGTCAGGGATCCTTTTAAGGTTGTCGTTTTATAATGTGAAGACAGGTTTTAACACATTGATGTTGGACTAACTAAAATATCACCTGAATATTGTTATCGAGGTACGCCACAAAATGATCGAGATATTCATTTTTGTCAATATTGCCCAGCTCTATAGGCCTATTGTGATTTTTCTGTACATTTAGGATGAAACAATGACAAAAGCAGATCAATCGTTCACATTTTGATCATTGCAAAACACAAAAAATATTTAAAACAGCTTATAGTTTGTGAGCACTGGAGCATCAGCTGCAGGACATAACTCAAACCTGCAGGAATCGATCCAAACACAACTTTGGGTAAACTAATGATCAGACACTGTTGTGACAAGGTTAAAAAAGTAGGTATTACTTTACATTTTACTTTGAATAGTTCTCCTTAAATAAAACTAGAGAAACCTGAATAAGTCCTGCTCACTTCTGCCTCACATTTACGTCTTTACATGTGTTTTGTTGATGTCTTTGTAACATACATCATTTGAATATTCAGAGTAAAGTCACTTTTATTGTCGTTGAAATCATGTTTATACAGGATTGTAAAGTGTCCGTGTTGATCCACAGGGAGGCGCTCGTGTCTCACTTCACTCACGTGGGATTTTACATTTACATCTTTATGAATATTTCATATAAATGTGAATCATGTTCACAGTGTTTCACAATTTAGTTTAAACATTTTCTGAGTCAGACTTTCAAAATAAAACCTAAACGTTTACATCTTATATGTCGGCCTGTATAATTTATTCTGAATAATAATTAAATCAAAGGTAAATGCATTTTTCTGTTACACATATATATTTCCTGTCACCTTTAAATCATGTTTATTCAAAATCCTTTTCTTCATTCTAAATGTTGCATTTTCTTATTTTAATCCTGTTTTACTGTGACACTTGGTATTTATTTTATCCATATTATTGTTTATTCAGATTAGTTTCTATCTGCATTATTTTTAAGCTACATTACATTTACTTTACTTTAACAGAGCTAAACATTTAATTTATTAGTTTATGTTTATTATTATTATTATTATTTTTAATTATAAATTTATGGTACAATTGTTATTTTTTATTTGCACTAATAGAGCATGTGGTTTGTTTGTGTTTAATATTCTTTGTGGAGCACTTTGGACACGTTTTTAGTTTGTAAAATGTTCTATATAAATAAAGTGGATTGGATAAACATGAAGTCTTCTGCCAACAAAAGTGGGCGGGGCAGAATACGGTGAATATCTTGGAGAAGAAACAGAAAAGAGAACATACTGTACATTTTAAATCCTGGATAAATGTTTTAAACTAGCTGGAGTTTTGTAGATTATCTGTATATATGTTTTATTGTTTCGTTAGTGTTTTATTGTGAAACACGTGTCGGAAGTCCGCCGGGGCCCCTGGGAGCCCACACACTGAAGGGTCCTGCGGCTGTGCGAGCGTGAGGAGGATGGACCGATCTGGACCTGTTTGCTGTGATTCACCGGTGCACTGTGGCCCCCGGGACTGACCCAGGCTGCAGCGGACCGCGGGCTCACCTCTGCCCGCCTGTGGAGCGCCTCACGCGGGCTGGACCCAAGCGCTGCTCCCGCTGCTGCTGCTGGTTCCGACGGACTGGACTAGAACACAGACAAACTCCCGTTCTCTCCCGCACAAACCCGTCCCACCGCCGCTAAAGGATTTATTCAGCTCATTTGGACACTACCGCGGGTTTTTCTGGACGTTATTTGGACTTTTTCTGCTTTGTGCTGTTTTTTAAAACGCTAAAAACACTCTTGTGTCCCATCTTTCACGTCTCGGTGTCGTTAGCATTAGCACTAGCACTAGCCGGCTAGTGCAGTTACTAAGCAACAAGGCCGTCCTGTTAGCCGTTAGCCCGGTCCACATCCGTCAGCGGAGCCGCTCTGTGCTCGGAGCTACACCGGGAAAGAGCTTCCTTTGGCGGACAACAACAGGAGCAACAGTCGGTCTTTTCTTTGGTGCTAACTTTACAACGAAGCTGGATAATTACAGACTGTTTTGGATATGTATTCTACCCTGATAGACTAGACCATTCTGGGTTTGTTTAACTCGTGATTTTAACGACTTTAACACTAAAATAAATCCCAAGATTCCCATTTTCCCTTCTCCAGAGCTTTAGCATTAGCTACTAGCTTAGCCACTGGCTATTTTCATCCAGTAACCGTGGATAAAAGTGGATTTTATGAACATAAAGTCTGATATAAAATGATAGAGAGGACCTTCTGTTTGTGACAGGAGTGTCGGGACATGGGGTAGCGGTGTAAAGTTACCCCGACATCTGTAACCACAGCGGGAGTGAGAGAGAAGCCTGCCCGGGGGAGGCTGCCTTTCTCAGGGACACACTCAGGCGCTGCCTCGGTCCTTTGGAGGGATGTAGCGCTGGACAAACGCTTATTACACACTGCATGAGTTTAATAGATTATCCAGCAGCGTGTGACTGATGTGTGATTCAGGTGTGAAGGTGATTTAACGCGGTCTGGAGGTCACACAGATCCGGGACAGCAGAGAACCGGGCCGTAGCCATGAACTACCAGCAGCACCTCGCCACCTCTGCGGCCATCCGAGGCGAGATCCAGCGCTTCGAGTCCGTGCACCCCAACATCTACTCCATCTACGAGCTGCTGGAGCGGGTGGAAGAGCCGGTGCTGCAGAACCAGATCCGGGAGCACGTCATCGCCATCGAAGGTGAGTCCAGACCTGGTCCAGACCTGGTCCAAACACATGGTCCTCCTCTGCACCTGCTCATGACCCGCCTGTTATCAGAGATCTGCTGCTGTGTTGTTGTGGCTTATAGATTAGGTTTGTTGTTGTTGACAGATCGATAACACTGACACAGACTTTCTTTTGTGATGAGACATTTCTGTAACCACAGCTCCCATTTTAAACCAGGGATAATGTGGCTGAAGTGTCTTGCCTAAGGACACAGCCTCAGTTTCCTGGTATCTGCCCAGACCTGTGTGTGATCTGGCCAGACCAGACTTAGACAAAAAGGAGAAAGGTTAAATCTTTAAACTGAAGCCCTGTAATGTTGCAGAGTTGATAATAGTAGAATTGATTGTATATTTTTGGATTCATCTCACTCCTGTGGCATCATTTTAAGTTTCAGTTTTAATCTTAGTGTTTCTTTGTGGTTTGCAGTGAATGGTTATATTGTGGTTTCATTTAGATTTGTTATGTTTGTTTTAATTCTAGTCAAAGTTCACATTTTGAATGTGTTCAGGAGAATAGTTGAAATGTCTGTGTTCTGGTAAATGAATCACAAATGTTTGTGTTTGGGAACATATTTGTGCAGATCTACAGAAAATCACAGAATATTAATGCTGTTTGTAAAGATGGTTTTAGTTCTTTAAAGGGACTGTACTCAATTTTTTTACAACAAGATAACTTAAAAGCAATTTCCCCCTAGCACTGATGCCTTGTTAATGTATCTAATCAGGTGGAAATTAGTCCCCAAAGTCCTGTCTATGTCTAATAAAATCCCGTTTGTTTGCAGCTTTTTCTGTTTTTGTTTTTAGCATTGTGGCTAACTGTTGTTAGCATAGTGACTCACCTCGCTGTTAAAAGCTGTGAAAAAACATTAAAACTCATCATGATGAACAATTCTGAAGCTCAGAATGCATTAGCTACGTGAGGAAATCATGTAGCCTGAAGGAAAAAGGTTAAAATTAAATATTTCTGTTTGTTTACATTTTAGGGTGCAAAAATCAGGTATAGTCCCTTTAAACATTGCAGTCTTTTGCTTCTTGGGGCTGTTAAAATTGTGATTTCGATTTGACTTTGACTTTTGTCGTCACTGGTTTAGGCTCCAGTCTAGAGCTTCAACAAGTTAATCGATTATTGAAATAATTGTAAACTAATAATCGTTTACTTGACTTTAAATATGGAGACTCAGAATCAGATAAAACAGAAATAATTGCCTACTTCAAGTGTTAGAATACAACTTTTTAAATAAAGTAATAGACTTACCTGCAGATCAAGTATTTTTCAAAAACCAAACGTAAGAACATGTTTAATGTGTCTCTGTTAGAAGAGTCAATATATAAAAGACCTGGACCAATCACTAAAGAGTTCCAGACAATTTACACATTTAAATAGATCTACAAATAGGAAAATATAGATTGATAGAATAAATAAGGTTGACCTTATGTAAAGGAAAACACAAAACTTACCTAAAGATATGGAATGTAACAGTTAGAGGTGTGTGAATGTGGCATGTGCATCTGTGTGATTGTTTGAACTGAGCAGAAGGATTTGTGTGAGTGAGTGTAATTAGAATACATAAAATATACCGTAATTTCTGGGCTATAAGCCGCTACTTTTTTCTCAAGCTTTGAACACTGCGGCTTATAAGGCAATGCAGCAAAATGATAGATTCTCATAGACTTACTATTAACAAGTGCGGCTTATATATGTACTTTTTAATTTTTCTTACTTAAATCTAGTGGGTGCGGCTTATATTCAGGTGCGCTCAATAGGGCAGAAATTACAGTATATGTGAACACGTACTGTATGTGTTTATCCGTGGACATAGACATATTTAGACATATGATATGATAATAATACTTAGTATAATTTGTAGGCTTGCTGTGTGGTACTATCTTATACTATACTTTAGTTTATGTTTATAGGGTTAGGCATTAATATAAGTCTGCCTAAACCCTTCAGTTTGTAGAATACTGCTTTTTGTTAATCATGTTTACTATATTTGTCAACTTTTGACAATGGCTACTGACCGAAGACTAATAATAAACCAATAAACAAACTTAGACTACTAATTATGGTGCTTCAACGATGAATTATTACAAATACTCTTTTCATGTTCTTCACTTCTGTTCATCAGCACAAAATACAAATACTTTCTTTAATTATTGAACATTTCAGTTTTAAACTAGTTTTGACTGAGCTCAGGATTATTCTAAAACTCAGATTTTGTCCTGTTAATGTGATTTTTTTGTGACAAACCTACATCTCCAGTACGTAACCACAGCTCAAATTTGCCCAAAATCTTGTATTCAAGTCACTATTTTTGTTCCAAACGATTAACTGATTAATTGAAAGAATAATCACCCAACTAACTGATTACCAAAAGAATCGTTACGAGAACACTTTATCACTGTGAATGGGACTTTTAGTACAGTCTATTTGGGAGAAAATGATGTTGATATTTGGCTGTTGTTTGCTTTGTTTTATAAAATTCCTCCTCTCAATAAAAAAATTCTGTCACAACAATCATTTTATTTACAATATAAACATTGATATGGGAGCTAAAATACATTTAGAAAATACAGCAATAAATTATCTGAATCTGTGGGATTTTGATCTGCGTTTTTACATGTTTTTTCTGCTTGAAGTCATGCAGATGCTCAGATCATAAAGAAAATCATTCAGACTGACAGGACGTGGTGTTGTTTGCCTCATGTTGTGTTATAACAATAATAAAAACACGTTAATATTGTGTCTTCGCAGTAGAATCCTCTCTGTTCCCGTCCGTCTCTCTCCTCCCGCCGCTCTCCCACAAAAGCTCCGATAAAAATAAATAAATGTAAAATTGGGGTCAAAGCTGCTGTCTCATTCTCCCACAATCCTTTGCACTTTGGTGAGTGATTCATGTTTCAGACGCAGCAGAAGAAAAGCTGCACTTTGTCTTTCATTCATTCTCAACTAAACCTTTACAACAGAACCAGAAAGAATCACTCTGGACGTTTAAGAAAGACGATTATTTAACACACGTTTCACTTTTGTTTGATTACATGGAATATTAGACAGTTTAACTTGTTATTTACTTTGTACTTTGTAATAAATATATAAAATCTGTAGAGTTGAGAAAGCTTCCCAAGCAAAATAATCGTATTCAAAAAGATAAAAGGAGGAGGAGGCCGGACTGCCGACACTGGTATAAAACATTCTCATTATTGCAAACACATTTTAATTTAATTGACCTTTATTTAACCAGGGAAGTCCCACTGAGATTCAGAATCTCTTTTGCAGGGGAGCCCTGGGGGAAGGGTCAGGGGAGGCATTAATGGACATGTTTTTAGTTGTAGGAGGAAACCGGAGTACCCGGAGGAAACCTACGCAGACACGGGGAGAACATGCAAACTCCACATAGAAAGGCCCCGGGTCGACTGGGAATCAAACCCAGGACCTTCTTGCTTTTGACAGACCAGTACAAACAAAGGTTTGCTCTACCATAATAAACATTTCAAGATTAAGCTAATAATTTTATGAAAAAAAAAAAAAGTCATTTTTTTTTAGATTAAAGTTGAATCCATAAAAAGAAGCTTTTTTATAGATTCAAATTAATTTCAACTTATAATTTTACAAGAAAATTAAAGATTATCAGGACTTGGATGAGTCAAAAGATTTTTTATATTTATATTAATGCTCCATGATCCAAATTAAAATTTTAATCTCACAAACTTCAAGCTTAAAATAAAAAAACAGCTTTTTATGGTTCATTAAACAAACATTTAAAGATCTTTTGAAATAATGGCACCAGTAAAATGTTCATGGGAAAATTGCACTAACATAATAAATAAACTTTATTCTTTAAACATTGTGATCTTAATCTTGACATGTTTCATGTTTTTTGTCGCAGCCCAAGTTTTTGTCTCTTAATCTTCGTCATGCATTTGTGTTTCTAAAAAACACACAGGGGCCTGATTGAAACAGGTCGCAGGCCGCTTTTGGCCCCTGGGCCACAGTTTGCCCTGGTCTGAATTAAAGAGTCAGAATGAAAAAAGATGCACAAAGCCACAGAATAACGGCTCAGAAGATCTGTATCAGCCTGTTCCTTTCATTGCAGTCATTTACAGAACATTTATGTTGGAAAAACAATATGAATCTGTTTCATGGTTTCTGTCTAAAAAAGTCTTATTGTGAAATAGGGCTGTGCGATATGACGATACATATCGTGGGGACGATAGAAAAGTGTCTATCGTTCCATTTCTCTTCTATCGTTTCTATCGTCTGTAACCTAATTTGATCAATCATTAAAGCAAATAAATTGTGTGTGTGGTATTAAATGGGCTTTGTCACACGTGTTATAGCGTAACTTTAACAAAAGCATAGTTATAGTAGTTTTTGTGCATCGTCAGAGTCGCCCTTTCTTTCCCTCGCCCAGCGCACCAGCGGGCACGTCTTTGAGCGCGTCAGAAAAGAGCGAGAGATGTTGAAGAGCGCTGTCCGGGGGAAGGAGGAGTGGCCTGGGCTGCAGTCAGCGCCGCAGCCGTGAACGCAGACAGCCGGTGTGGCTCGCTTTTTCCTTCGCCACTCGTTGTCTCTCTCTCCAGTGTTTCACCGCGCCCTGCCTGCCGTGCGCACGTCCCGCTATAGCCACGTTTGTCCGCGTGCTCTCGGTGCAGGTCTGCGGCCAGAGCCTCGTGGAGCGCTCCGCCTGTCTCCATGTACGCATTGCCGTGGCCAATGACCCAATAACGCTCCGTTAAACACCAGCGAAACAGCGCTGATGAACAGGACAAAGCGCTCCTAATCACTTTGCTCTGTAGTTTACTTTGTCGTGTGGCTGTTGAGGGGAAACTAAAGCGCTAACTACAGCCCCAACCTGCAGGTGTTAAAGGGCCAGTGCCTAATACAGCACAAATAAGCTATTAAATTCAACAAAAACTATATATATTTTTTTGTTTTGTTTAATCTAACTTTACTTGATGAGTAAATTAGCAAGTTGTTTTATAAAAGGATTTACTTAGATTTTACAGCATTTACACAATTGAAAAATCATTGTTTTACTACATAAACATGTTTTAATACAATTATAAACATAGAAAACATGACTTCTCTCTCTTTCCTCTTCACTATAATGAGTCTCATTTGTGACAGTTCAGTTAAATTCACTTCAAAATGAAGTTTAGAAAAGTAAGCAATGAAATAGCGTATTCACTTTACAGAGAATAACTGAAAACATACTTAATTATGGTATATCGTGATATATATCGTTATCGTGATATAAAAAATTTTATATCGGGATATACGTTTTTTCCATATCGCCCACCCTATTGTGAAATATGTAAAGCCTTTTGCTGCGTTCAGACTGGACAGTGTTGGAGCAGTTTAAATGTTCAGTCAAAATAAACCTGAGTCTGAGGCGTCCAGTGAATTTACATTCAGTGTGTTGAAATCCTCTCGTTCATGTGTCTGCTGATGCTGCATCTTGTTCGTAAACGCTCCTCCTGTGTGGGACGCTTTGGCCTCATCAGGCGTCAACGTTAGAGCTGGGCTCTGCTCAACTTTCTCCACCAATCAGACACTGTTCTCCTGTGACGATGTGACGCTGCTCTGCCGTTGCCTGACCAGTCAGCCCCTCCTACATTCTGTTTGAATGCAGAAGGGTCTGAAACTGAAGAGATAGCCAACGATTTCGTCGTCCAAAGTTAGGACGATCCAATCACAAACGCCCCCTCCTCCTACGGTGCCCTGAAGGGCAAAACCCAAACGCAAATTCAAAAACACAAACGCAAAAGTCAAAACACAAACACAAATATTAATTTCATTGCAAGAACACTTTGGACAGATTGATGCATTTTGCTACATTCCAGTGCATATTACATATAATAGTCACATCTCAGCGATATAAGGGGCCACTATCAATAATAATCTGAAATCATGCTCAGGGGCCACATGATATCATCTTGAGGGCCGAATACACCTTCAGCTGTCCAAACGTTTGTTTTGACTTTTGCGTTTGTGTTTTTACTTTTGCGTTTGTGTTTTTGAATTTGCGTTTGTGTTTTGACTTTTGCGTTTGTGTTTTGACTTTTGCGTTTGTGTTTTTGCTTTTGCGTTTGTGTTTTGCCCTTCAGGGCCACCGTATCCTCCCCCTCCCCTCCGCAATTTCAAAACTTTTTTTCTAACCGTTTCAAAATAACCAAGACGGCGGACGTAGCTGATACATCATTGTTTTCGGCTATAGCTTCGGTTTTAAACAATTAGGGACGTATCAATCAAACCGTAGCAGCAAACCGCGTTCAGGGCCTTCATATAGATCAATGCTCCATTGAAAAAATCCTTGCGCTACATATTTACTATAACAACCTGTTTAGCGCGTCGCTGCATCGGGGGAATTTCCGGGTTTTCTGTGATTGGTTGATTCCGCGCTCGGAAAGCCCGTCCTCGAAATTGATCCCCGGCTCTCTGATCCCAGACCCTTACGTCTTTGCACAGTGTCTGTCAAAGCGTGTAGGGACTGGCTGGTCAGGCAAGCTCTGCCTCACATCAGGAGGAAACAAACACTGTTTATGCAAGACCTTTTTAAATCAAAAGTCAATTGTTGCAAAATAAAACCTTTTGCAAAAAGTGAACTGCGTCAGGGCGTAAAAAGTGTCCTTGCCCCCCCAAATTTACTTTAAATTGAAATTAATGTGCAAAATTGAACGCTCCAACGCTGTCTGGTCTGAATGCAGCATTAAATCTGCATTAAGTTTTTGCCTGTTTGCACAATTTATAATTTTTTGCTGCAACTTTTTCTGTCTGAGGACAACAAAACAGCTGATTGACTGAGAGGAATGATTGACAGTAAAGTTCTGATCGGTTTAGCTTGTGACAGCTGTTTTCTCCAACAAAAACTCTAGAACTAGTGTTGTCTTTTGTCCAATAATTTATCATTTTAACAAAAAACAAAACCATATCTTGTGAGAAAAACTGAAGGTCACGACGACTCACGAGTAGATCTTAAGTTTTGTGTTTGAACCTGTTTATCCCTGCACATAACCCTGCTGTTTAGTTTGTCGTTGTTGTGTTTTGTCCCTGAAGGCAGCGTCTTGTTGTCGTGTCGTTGTTGTGTTTTGTCCTGCTCTGCTTTAGTCCCTGAAGGCAGCGTCTTGTTGTTTTTTGTTGGTTTTGTTTTGTCCTGCTCTGCTTTAGTCCCTGAAGGCAGCGTCTTGTTGTCGTGTCGTTGTTGTGTTTTGTCCTACTCTGTTTAGTCCTGAAGGCAGCGTCTTGTTGTCGTGTCGTTGTTGTTTTGTCCTGCTCTGCGTCGGTCCCTGAAGGCAGCGTCTTGTTGTCGTGTCGTTGTTGTGTTTTGTCCTGCTCTGCTTAGTCCCTGAAGGCTGCAGCGTTTTGTCTTTTATCAGATTGTTCTCAAAGCCCAGACTCGGGTTTCAGGTCCAGGTTCACACGATTCTCTCTCACTCACACACTCACACAGCGGCAGAGTGGTTAGCTCTACATGTTCTCCTCGTGTCTGTGTGGGTTTCCTCCAGGTCTGCAGCGTAACAACAGACTCACGTTTTCAACACAAACACTTTAACTTTCTTTATTAATATTCTGGTTTGAACGAGTCTAAAACTGCTCTGGAATTACCACCTTTTGTCCAGTTTAAATCTAGTTTTGACGAGTAAATGTGCGTTATTATGTCGTTTTATTATTATTATTTTATTGTGATGTTATTATTATTGTGTGGTTATGTTTGGAACAGAAGCAAACGAAGATAAATCCAGAGAAACACCAGTCTGATCTGATGTTTGTGACATCTGCTCATGTTTATAATCCTTTAAAAGAGACGCTTTACCGCCGTTACGTAAGACTGAGGCTAAACCTGAACCAGGTCTGAACCAGGTCTGAAACCAGGTCTGAAACCAGGTCTGAAACCAGGTCTAAATCAGGACTAAAACCAGGTCTAAAACCAGGATCTGCTCATGTTTATAATCCTTTAAAAGAGACGCTTTTACCGCCGTTACATAAGACTTTACATCCAGTTTAGACTGAATATATCTGAGGCTAAAACCAGGTCTGAACCAGGTCTGAACCAGGTCTAAAACCAGGTGTGAACCAGGTCTGAACCAGGTCTAAACCAGGACTAAAAATCCAGGTCTAAACCAGGTCTAAACCAGGTCCAAACCAGGTCCAAACCAGGTCCAAATGAGGACTAAAGCAGATGTAAAACCAAGTCTAAAACCAGGTCTAACCAGGTCTAAAACCAAGTCTAAAACCAGGTCTAAAGCAGGTCTAAAACCAGGTCCAAACCAGGTCTAAAGCTGGTGTAAAACCAGGTCTAAAACTAGGTCTAAAACCAGGTCCAAATGAGGACTAAAGTAGATGTAAAACCAAGTCTAAAACCTGGTCTAAACCAGGTCTAAACCAGGTCCAAACCAGGTCTAAAGCTGGTGTAAAACCAGGTCTAAAACTAGGTCTAAAGCCAGGTCTAAACCAGGTCTTAAGCAGGTCTAAACCAGGTTCAAACCAGGTCTAAAACCAGGTCTGAACCAGGTCTAAACCAGGTCCAAGTCTTGACCTTGAGTCTGATATAAAATGGGCGTTTGCGTCTCTTATTTCTCGTGAATCCAGAGGAAATCATATTCTTTTATTGATCCGAGTGAAATCAGACACTTTAAACTGCTCCTGATCAATAACCAGACCTCTGCAACATTTAACCCACTCACTGCTTTATCATCACATTTAACAATAACCCGACCAAACACGATCCGAGCGCCTCTGAAGCATTTAACCCACTCACTGCTTCGTTATCAGAAGTATAAATACAGAATAAAACGTTTAAATGTGGTGAAAGTGTCCGAACAAACGTCTAAACACCCAGACGTTCCACAGACACAGTTTCATAAGAAATCAAAAAGCGTTGGATGGAAATAGTTTTGGAGAAGAAAGAGCTTTTAGTCCGAAAGGGTCAAAGGTCACATGGTTCAAACGTGACACAGAATTTCAACCAGAAATTTCACAAAGAAGAATTTCAAGTTTGACCTGCGACTGTACAAAACAAATGAGGTCATGGAGCAAGAATCTAGTCCTGCTTTAGTCCTGGTTTAGTCCTGGTTTAGTCCTGCTTTAGTCCTGCTTTAGTCCTGTTTTAGTCCTGCTTTAGTCCTGCTTTAGTCCTGCTTTAGTCCTGTTTTAGTCCTGGTTTAGTCCTGGTTTAGTCCTGCTTTAGTCCTGGTTTAGTCCTGGTTTAGACCTGCTTTAGTCCTGGTTTAGACCTGCTTTAGTCCTGCTTTAGTCCTGGTTTAGTCCTGTTTTAGTCCTGCTTTAGTCCTGTTTTAGTCCTGGTTTAGTCCTGCTTTAGTCCTGCTTTAGTCCTGCTTTAGTCCTGGTTTAGTCCTGGTTTAGTCCTGCTTTAGTCCTGGTTTAGACCTGCTTTAGTCCTGGTTTAGACCTGCTTTAGTCCTGGTTTAGTCCTGGTTTAGTCCTGGTTTATAATCCATCTTTAGTCCTGGTTTAGTCCTGGTTTAGTCCTGGTTTTAGTCCTGCTTTAGTCCTGGTTTAGTCCTGGTTTAGTCCTGGTTTAGTCCTGGTTTATAATCATCTTTAGTCCTGGTTTAGTCCTGGTTTAGTCCTGGTTTAGTTCCTTGCTTTAGTCTGTTTAGCCTGGTTTTAGTCCTGCTTTAGTCCTGGTTTAGTCCTGGTTTAGTCCTGGTTTAGTCCTGTTTAGTCCTGCTTTAGTCCTGCTTTAGTCCTGGTTTAGACCTGGTTTAGTCCTGCTTTAGTCCTGGTTTAGTCCCGGTTTAGTCCTGTTTTAGTCCTGCTTTAGTCCTGGTTTAGACCTGTTCAGACCTGGTTCAGACCTGGTTTAGTCCTGCTTTAGTCCTGGTTTAGACCTGGTTTAGTCCTGGTTTAGTCCTGGTTTATAATCCATCTTTAGTCCTGGTTTTAGACCTGGTTTAGTCCTGCTTTAGTCCTGGTTTAGACCTGGTTTAGTCCTGCTTTAGTCCTGCTTTAGTCCTGGTTTAGTCCGGTTTAGTCCTGTTTTAGTCCTGCTTTAGTCCTGGTTTAGATCTGGTTTAGTCCTGCTTTAGTCCTGGTTTAGACCTGCTTTAGTCCTGGTTTAGTCCTGGTTTAGTCCTGGTTTATAAACCATCTTTAGTCCTGGTTTAGACCTGGTTTAGTCCTGCTTTAGTCCTGCTTGAGTCCTGCTTTAGTCCTGCTTTAGTCCTGGTTTAGACCTGGTTTAGTCCTGGTTTAGTCCTGTTTAGTCCTGGTTTAGACCTGGTTTAGTCCCGGTTTAGTCCTGGTTTAGTCCAGTTTTAGTCCTGCTTTAGTCCTGGTTTGTCCCGGTTTTAGTCCAGTTTTAGTCCTGCTTTAGTCCTGGTTTAGTCCCGGTTTTAGTCCTGCTTTAGTCTGGTTTAGTCCTGGTTTAGCCCAGTTTTAGTCCTGGTTTAGTCCTGGTTTAGCCCAGTTTTAGTCCTGCTTTAGTCCTGCTTTAGTCCAGTTTAGTCCTGCTTTAGTCCTGCTTTAGTCCTGGTTTAGCCCAGTTTTAGTCCAGTTTTAGTCCTGGTTTAGTCCTCCTGTTTTATTCCTGGTTTAGTCCAGTTTTAGTCCAGCTTTAGTCCTGGTTTAGTCCTGGTTTAGTCCTGGTTTAGTCCTGTTTTAGACCTGGTTTTGTCCTGTTTTAGTCCTGGTTTAGTCCTGTTTTAGTCCTGGTTTAGTCCTGTTTTAGTCCTGCTTTAGTCCTGGTTCAGACCTGGTTCAGACCTGGTTCAGACCTGGTTTCAGTAAAGTTTTAATAGTGTCTGATTTTGGATGATTTATGTGAGTGTTTTGGATAAAATCTAAAGAGCTTTTCTGTGTTTTAGTGAAATGAGTCAGAGCTGTAATCACTCAGAGCAGGACAACAACCGACCAATCAGAGAAGGAGGCGGGACAAACGGCTGCATCACAGAAAAGACTGGATCATTTAGTCTAAACTCAGGTCTGAGATTCTTCTGACGCTGTGGCCCTGGACCTGGTCTGGACCTGGTCTGGGCCTGGTCTGGAGCTGCTCTGGACCTGGTCTGTGGTCTGGACCCGGTCTGGGTCTCGGTCTACCGCTCAGACCTGCTGTTGGTCTGAAATGATGCGTCCTGTTTCCGTCTCTTTGAAAACAATAGCTTCTCTGGGATTAAAATAGACACTTCCTTTAACTAAAAGTCACCAGGATCTGGACCAGGGTCAGGTCTGGACCAGGTCTAGTCCAGGGTCTAGTCCAGGGTCTGAACCAGGTCCTGAAAAGAGTCTAAAGTGATACTCTTGCTCTTTTTTTAAAAACAGTTTGAATTAATCCAGTTTAATCTGGATTATTTATAATCTACATCTGTGTTTAGAGACACGGCTTTTTACTGAGACTGAACCAGGTCTGAATCAGGTCTGAACCAGGTCTGAACCAGGTCTGAACCAGGTCTGAACCACTTCTGAACCAGGTCTGAACCAGGTCTAAAACTAGACTAAAGCAGGACTAAAGCAGACTTAAAGCAGGACTAAACCAGGACTAAACCAGGTCTAAAACGGAACTAAAACTGGACTAAAACAGGACTAAACCAGGTCTAAAACTAGGACTAAACCAGGACTAAACCAGGACTAAACCAGGTCTAAAACGGAACTAAAACTGGACTAAAACAGGACTAAAACAGGGCTAAAACAGGACTAAAACATCAGTGTTATATCATTTCACTCATGAATCAACACATTCATAACAAACCATGAGTCAGCAGGGTAATACCAAAGAAGACTCCTGTTTTAGACCTGGTTTAGTCCTGCTTTAGTCCTGTTTTAGTCCTGTTTTAGTCCTGTTTTAGTCCTGTTTTAGACCTGGGCTGTAATTGGTAAAATGTACACTCTAAATTGCAATGATAGCTTCATTGTACGTAGTTAATATATCCAGTTTTAGTAATTAAATCTAAATTATCTGAATTTGGTCTGATTATTGGTCTGGATCGGCCCTGAGAAGAAGATCAAACTCTCATAAAAGTCACTTCTGCACAAACGACAACTTTGGGCTTCTTTTTTGGAAAGTCTTTCTCTTCTCTCTCTCTCTCCCACTCTCTCCTTCTCTCCCTCACTCTTCTCTTTCTCTCTTCTCTTTCTTCCTCTCTTCTCTCTCTCCTCTTTCCTCTCTCTCTCTCTCCCTTCTCTCCCCTTCACTCTTTTCTTTCTCTTTCTCTTTCTTCTCTTTCTCTCTCTCTCTCCCTCTCTCTCCTTCTCTCCCCCTCATCTTCTCTTTCTCTTTCTATTTCTCCCTCTTCTTCCTCCTCTCTCTCTTCTCCTCTCTCTCTCTTCTTTCTCTCTTCTCTCCTCCTTCCTCTTTCTCTCTTCTCTCTCTATCTTCTCTCTCTCTTCTTCCTCTCTCTCTCTTCTTTCTCTCTTCTCTCTCTATCTTCTCTCTCTCTTCTCCCTCTCTCTCTTTCTCTCTCCCCCTCACTCTTCTCTCTCTCTCCCTCTCTCTCTTCTCTCCCTCTCTCTCTTCTCTCCCCCTCACTCTTTTCTTTCTCTCTTCTCTTTCTTCCTCCCCTCTCTCTCTCTCTTACTTTTCACAGAGTTAGATTTATTTTAGTCTAGATTCAAGAAATATAGTCTTATTCTAATAAAACAAAACCCTCATAATGAGTTTAATTAATCATTTTAACACTTTTACATCTTCAGATCTGTGTCGTGTTTGTTCCTGCCTGCAGTGTAAATGACTCGTGAGGTGACAGCGCCCCCTGCTGCTCCTCCTCTCCCTCTGCAGTTCCCCGTGTGTCCTGCTGGCGGCGCCACTGTCCCACGCGTGTTTAAATCCCCGCAGACGTGAAAGTGAAAGTGGGTCAGACTCAGACAGAGAAAAGCAGATCCATGAATGTCACTGATAAATCACATTTACACCGCGGTTTCACTCTAAATCAATCAATAATCAATAACATCTGCAGCTCAAATGAATCTAATTTAAAGAGATTGTATTTATGATCATTTTATTACATTTTTCTCTCATCAAAAACAGTTTTAAGTTGTGTTTAATCTCACTTTTACCTTTTTTAAATCCTGTTTTATTAAACTTCTGGTGTCAATAAGTTAATCAATAATTGTGTTTATTAATAATCAGGATTACTTTAGAAACTAGGTATTTTTTTAAAATATATTTTTCGGTATAACATTTACCCCTGGAGATCTCAGCTCCCTAAAAATAAATATAAATAAATAAATAAATAAAAACCAACAAATAAATAAAATAAAATAAATAATAAATTCATTAAATTAAAATAAATTTAAAAATAAATTTAAAAAAGGCAAGTAAGGACAGATAAAAAAAATGTATTATAAATAAATAAATAAATACAAATAATAAATAAATAAAAGGATAGAAAAGAATTAAAAAAAAAATTAATTATAAAAAAAATGGGCGTGATTGACAGGTTAATGAGCCAATCAGGACACGCTCCGTCTCCGTGTGAAAAACTCAGGTAGAAGTAAAAAAACAAAGCTAAAGGTGATTTTAATGTGAGGTGAGTGAAGTTACAGACGACCAATCAGCTGCAGCACAAATACACTCCTCTGATGGACGATACGTTGTGGAGTTGATCTGAAACACAGACGAGGGGCTTCGCTTTGGTTCAGTTCAGATTTGATTAGTTTGTTTCACTGACGGTGAATCGTGTGGATCATGTTCAGTGTCCTGCAGGTTTCTGATCCAAAACTAATCTGAGACTGAACGAAATCAAACCCTGTAATCTGCATAATCCCCAATTATATTTTCACTGCTTCACTTTGATATTTAGACCTGGTTTAGACCTGGTTTAGTCCTGGTTCTGGGGCAGGTGCAGGACTCTGTTTAGACCTGGTTTAGTCCTGCTTTAGACCTGCTTTAGACCTGGTTCTGTGGCAGGTGCAGGACTCTGTTTAGACCTGCTTTAGACCTGGTTCAGACCTGGTTCTGGGGCAGGTGCAGGACTTGGTTTAGTCTTGGTTTAGACCTGGTTTAGACCTGGTTCTGGGGCGGGTGCAGGACTCTGTTTAGACCTGGTTTAGTCCTGGTTTAGACCTGGTTCTGGGGCAGGTGCAGACTGTTTAACCTGGTTTAGCCTGGTTTAGACCTGGTTCTGGGGCAGGGCAGGACCTGTTAGACCTGGTTCTTGCAGTCAGACTTTTAGCCTGGTTTAGACCTGGTTCTGGGCAGGTGCAGGACCCTGCCTGTTTAGACCTGAGGACTCTGTTTAGACTGGTTTAGTCCTGGTTTAGACCTGGTTCTGGGGCAGGTGCAGGACTCTGTTTAGACCTGGTTTAGACCTGGTTTAGACCTGGTTCTGGGGCAGGTGCAGGACTCTGTTTAGACCTGGTTTAGTCTGGTTTAGACCTGGTTCTGGGGCAGGTGCAGGACTCGTTTAACCTGGTTTAGACCTGTTTGCAGTGCAGACTCTGGTTTAGACCTCTGCGGAGACCTGGTGGTTTCTGGGGCAGGATCTGCAGGTTTAGACTGGTTCTGGGGCAGGTTCTGTTTAGACCTGTTTAGACCTGGTTCTGGGGCAGACTCTGTTTAGACCTGGTCCTGTTTAGGAGACTCTGTTTAGACCGGTTTAGTCCTTGGTTCAGACCTGGTTCAGACCTGGTTCAGAGACCTGGTTAGACCTGAGACCCTGGTTCAGACTGCCCTGGTTCACATTTCAATAATAATGATCTAATTTGCATTTTGAGCCTCAGACCGTTTGTGCTCGAGCTAATCTCCATCTGCATCAGGAACCCTGGGGAACCTGGTTTAGATCCTGCTTTAGTCTGGTTTAGATCCTGTTATAGACCCTGTTCAGACTGGTTTAGATCCTGGTTTTAGACCCTGTTCAGACCTGGTTTAGTCTTGTTTTAGACCTGGTTTAGTCCTAGTTTAGTTTTACAGAAAATGTGTTTTTTAAGTTCAATTTAAAAAGGTTTAATCCTGTTTTTGTTTGAGTTAAATCAACAGAAAATATAAAACACAAACCGTGAAATCAGCTTATGTCTGAGTCTAACCTGCACTGCCCCAGAACAGGTTCTAAACCAGGACTAAACCAGGTCTGAACCAGGACTAAACCAGGACTAAACCAAGTCTAAACAGAGTCCCTGCACTGCCCCAGAACCAGGTCTAAACCAGGACTAAACCAGGACTAAATCAGGTCTAAACAGAGTCCTGCACCTGCCCCAGAACCAGGTCTCACCAGGATAAACCAGTCTAAACAGAGTCCTGCACCTGCCAGAACCAGGTCTAAACCAGGACTAAACCAAGTCTAAACAGAGTCCTGCACCTGCCCAGAACCAGGTCTAAAACCAGGTAAACCAGACTAAACCAAGTCTGCACCTGCCCAGAACCAGGACTAACCAGGTCTAAACCAGGAATAAAACCCAGGTTCAGAGACGTTTCTAATGAGATTCTGTTTGTGTTTCTATAATGAGACTCTAAGCTCCGCCTCTTGTCTCTTCAAGCCCCGCCCCTTCACTGTAAACTCACAAAACCTGGAGCAGATCCTCTCAGAGCCGGACTGGACTCTTTAACACTGACAACACAATAATCATGTGACTAAACTCAACTTTTATCAATGATTTTTTGACAGATTCTACATTTTGGCTTCGACAAAACACACAGAGGATTCCTTTAGTTCCAGAATGTAATATAAGTTTGCACCACAAACAAAAACAGATACACAATGTTAAACAGTCTTTTCCTCAAAAGTGTTTTTTCCAGTTACAGACACAGCCACAGTGAGTGATCAGACACGTCTCTTTCTCTCCTAATTATCGTTATTAATCTGTTTGTCTGCAGTTCTCCTCGAGTAACCGTGCAGATATGAGCTGGTAATCTGGAAATAAAAACAGAATCATGAGCTCTCTGTTGTGACAATCTGCTTTTTTGGTGAAATTGTCAAATCGTGATTTCCCATTTCTCTGTTTCAGGGTCTCTGGTGAGCTACTACTGTTAGCAATGACCAAAAGTTGAAGTGAACTGTAGTAGTTAAAAGATCCCTGATATAAAGATAAATGTGGCTTAAATGCTAGTTCTGGCCATGTTACTAATAAATTGCAAACAAATATCTAACCTTTACTATTTTTTATAAAATCGTCATTGAGCCATTGGCAGCAGCCATATTGTCCAGGTGCAATGCATTCTGGGGTTGATGATGTCAAATGGTTGCTTTTTGTTGTTGCCATGGTTGCTCCTACATAGTTGCTTCCCAGGCTTACCTTGACAACCCCAGAAGACACAGACAACCATTTGATGTCATACCCAAAGAAAATGGCAGCCTCAGTATCTCTTTAAAACACTATTTTAAAACTACAAATACTTTCAAGTATTTATCTGTATTTATATAAGTGATGATATTATAAGTGTTTTAGGGTAAACATGTGATTATATCCAGGGTTCGCTTTAACGGCCTATATGAAAATGTTATCTATTCATAAGTGGAATAGGCATCTAAGAGCAGAAAGTAGAAAGAGGCACGTAATCATTCTGAGTAATAAAGCATCATTTGAATGATTCTAAATCCTCTGGCGAGCTACTGTAGGTCCTGAGTTGTAGGTTGAGACCCTGCTCTTTTAATGCATCTGTTTGTTAAAAACACCTACGAACCCTCTCTGAGCCTCAGAGTTTGTTTCGAGTTTTGTTCGTCTTGTTTGTTATAGTTGTTAGAGTTTTGAAGCTCTGGTGTTGAGTCTTTTGTGCCGCAGCTTCAAGTCAAGTTTTGATTTACAAAAATATATTTATTTAAGAATAAAACATGGATTTGATTTTCAAAAGCTGTTATTAGTGTTAGAAATGTATTATCACACAGTGTTTTAATGAATCCAGTATTTGAATCACTTTATTGATGAGCTTGTCTTTGGATTTGAATTCTGTCCAACTGGTCTCTGAGTGAGTGACAGCTGCATTTAACCAATCACAGTCAGTAGGAACTTTCATTGTTTTTAACTCAAAGACAAAAGAAAGACTCGACGAGAAATTAGATCAAATCCAAATCGTGATCTGTCTACAGGAAATCATGAGAATAATGTTGTCTCGTATCGCCAGCTGTAGTTCTGATGTGTGTGTTTTGGTTCATAGACTGTATATATAGATTACACAGTCTATGGTTTGATTATTATGCTGTTTGCCAGAGGTTTGTTTGTGTCGTTGTGACTGAGCTGGAGGAGAAGAGTGTAAAACTACTGCCTGCTGCTGCTGCTGCTGCTGCTGCTGGTGCTGGTGGTGCTGCTGCTGGTGTGGTGGGTGGGTGTGGTGCTGGTGCTGGTGTGCTGCTGCTGCTGCTGCTGCTGCTGCTGCTGGTGGTGGTGGTGGTGGTTGGTGGTGGTGGTGGTGGTGCTGGTGCTGGGTGTGGTGGTGGTGGTGGTGGTGCTGCTGCTGCTGGCTGCTGCTGCTGCTGCTGGGTGTGGTGCTGCTGTGGTGGTGGTGCTGGTGGTGGTGCTTGGTGTGTGCTGCTGCTGTGTGTGGTGCTGGTGTCTGTGCTGTGTTGCTGGTGCTGGTGCTGGTTGCTGCCTTGCTGCTTTGGCTGGCTGTATGGTGGTGGCTATGCTCTGGCTGCTGTGGTGGCTGCTGCTGGCTCTGCTGCTGGTGTGGTCGCTGCTGCTGCTGGTGTGCTTGCTGGTGGTGGTGCTGCTGGTGCTGCCCTGCTGGTGGTGCTGCTGGTGGCTGGTGGTGGCTGTGTCGTGCTTGCGTGGTGGTGCTGGCTGCTGCTGGTGTGTGGTGTGCTGCTGGTGGTGGCTGCTGCTGGGGTGGGGGGGGTGGTGGCTGGTGTGTGCCTGGTGCTGGCTGCTGGCTGCTGGCTGGGGGTGGTGTGGTGCTGCGTGCTGGCTGCTGCTGTTGTGCTGTGCTGCTGGGTGGTGCTGCTGGGTGCGGGTGCTGTGGTGTGGTTGTTTGCTGTGGTGTGGTGCTGGGCTGCTGGCTGGGGGTGCTGCTGGGTGGTGGGGCTGGTGGTGTGGTGCTGCTGGTGGTGGGGCTCTGCTGGTGGTGCTGCTGTGGTGGGGTGCTGGTGGTGGGTGGTCTGGTGCTGCTAGCTGGTGGTGGGTGGTGGTGCTGCTGCTGCTGCTGTGCTGTGCTGGTGGTTGATTTTTGGTGTTTTGCAGTAAATTGTCTGTTGGATCGTCAGGTTTGTGTGTAATTTAATAGTTACTTTGCCTAACTCATTTCCTTTTTTGGAAAGTCACTAAAACTAATAACTTTATTGAAGGAACTTGTTACAGCCGTTTGTTTCTGTGGCCAAAAGATCTGGATGAATTAGTTCTGTTTGAATTCATTGTTCACCGGATTTAAGATGATGCTCTGACTTTTCTCAGTAAAAATAGTTTGAATCTTCTCATTTACTTCGTCCTGGTCAAACAACTCAAGCCACAGTTGCCCTGAGGCAGACTGACTATGAGAGCGGCGGGGGAAGTGTCTTGCCTAAGGACACAACAGTCTGAGTCCTGTAAGCATCTGACTAACACTTTATCTGACTTTATTCTGTTGTTCATCAGACAACAGGTTTAGAAGTGACTTAACTCTTCTTCAAACTCAGACTACGATTATAAAACCAGACCTGAGCGTTTTTATGAATCTATTCTGTAAGAATAATCTGTGAAAGTCATCCAGCTCTGTTGTGACTCCAGCTCCGTGTTTTCCCCTCCTCCTCTGTGTTTGGTGTTTGTGCTCCGGAGTGTGCAGAGGGACGAGAGGAGAGTCTGTAAACCTGGAGGCAGCGCTCTCACGTCTCTTCTTCTGATTCAGAGATAAAGCTGCTTTCATGTGCTCTGGGAATCTGGGAATATCCGACCTCCGGCTGGGAAGAACACGCTTGAACGCTCGAGTGACAGAGTTTATATCAAACAAGGATGTTCTGCTGCTCAAGGAAAACACATAAATACAGACTAAATGAATGTACAGCATACAACTTCATAGTCAAGTCTTAAATCTTCAGGTTACACTGGAAAAATGATTTTAGATAAGGTAGTATTGTAAAAAATGTTTGAAATAATTGTTTTTTGTTGGGAGCACGTCTTGAAAGTCTTAGTTTTGCTTATAATAGAAAAAAGTCAAGTAGTAAGCAGTGTTTGCCACAAGTTTATGTAGAGATCATGGTGGCACAAGTGGTCCATGTTTGAATATATCTTTTTTTAATGCACATTTTAGAGCATAGAAGTCACTTAATGAACCTACTGATCAAAAACATTGCTTACAGATAAAGTATAACTCCTCATCTGTGTTTATTGCAATGCTACAAGCTTCAAGTATTATTACATCCTCATCAGTCAAAGGTTTTAGACTATGGGAGGCCGCCCCAGTTTGGGAAACACTGAGTATGTAAACAGCGGCTTTACTTCAAATCAGAAAAAAAAAAAAATTTCTCCTGACAAAGCTTTTTTATGCTTTAATCAAGATAAAAATGACTATTTGAGTATTTTAACCCATTAACTTCTTTCAAAAACAGAAAAATGGTCTTTATGAACATAAACAGAACTTTTAAAATGTCTTATTCATTACATTTTTTTAATTATAGATCCATATTCAGCCTCATAGTTTGACTTTTGCTTCAAATCACATTTTACTGGTTTTCAATCGTCCTATTAAAGCATACAACCAAATAATTGACGATTTGTATGATTGTTGATTAATTGTCCTGTGTTTTACATTGAGTTAAGTATTGAGCATCATTTTATCAAATCAAAATCAAATCAAACTTTATTTATAAAGCGCTTTTCATACATACATGTAACACAAAGTGCTTTACAGTGCATTAAAAACAATCCACATGCCTCCCACCCCAATCCTCAGACACCCCACAATAGATACCCCCCCCCCCCCCCCCCTCCCCCTCTTCCCATCCACACACACGAACCCACACTCATTTACACAAACACTAAAACTTTTTGCTACATTTACATACGTACATTGGCTGGGTACAGATGGACCAAAGGCAGCATCATCAGAGGAGCTGTCTGCACCAGAAGCAGAGCCGCCTGCAGCCACAGGACAGTGGCCAGGGCCCAAAGAGGAGTGAGGTCAGGACCAAACCTCCAGGGCCCATGAGCCAGAGTCCAACAGCCACAGCCGACCACAGCTCCTGGTGCAGAGGCTCCTCAGAGGAAACACTGGAGAACCTAAATTGCTAAAAGTGATAAAATAGGTCAAAGATAAATAGGTAAATAAATACATAAATAAAAACGTATGATCAATAGCCAGCCTAAGCCTAAATAAAAAATAAATAAATAAATGCAAGGTAAAACTAAAGTAATAAATACTAATCAAAGGCTAAGCTAAAAAGATGGGTCTTGAGCCTGCTCTTAAAACCTGAATGTTCTCTGCGGCCCTGAGGTCCTCCGGCAGACTGTTCCTGTTGTTTTAATTAGTATTTATTACAAACCAAGCTAGTGTTGTCTTTATTTCAAGTGTAAACTCATTTTCTTGATTGAACTAAAACCTAAACTCATCCTAGACATTTTTGTTGGACAGAAATAATATCGTTATTGAAAAATTCCCCCAAAATATCGAGAAATTCATTTTTCTCAATATCGCTCATCCCTACGTACACTGCAAAAACTATAAATCTAAACTTGCTTAAAATGACTTGAAATTGAGCTGTTTCTAACTGGATACGATTTAAATCAGGGTTTGTACACTTATGGAAAACCTGGAAAAGTCACGGAATATTCTATTCTAATTTCCAGGCCTGGAAAAGTTTTGGAAAAATCTAAATTCTTTTGGATTCTGACACAGTCCCGCTGGTCGGAGCGAATATCGAATCGTCAATAATTGTATTTGAAATGAAAGGTCGATAACCAAGCCTTTGTCATTAAAAAATTGTGGTTAGAGCAAAAGTCAAACTTGAGGCAAAATATGATTATATATTTTTTATTTTTTATATAGATAAGTAAAATAGAAAATTATTAAACGTCTCAGTCATTTATGTTCTTAAAATCATTACTTAAAGCAATTTTTTATTTAGTTTTTGAAAAGGCTGAATAAAATTGAATAAAAATAAATTTGTTTAAGATGAGGAAAAACGAGTTACTTTAATAAGCTGAAAGATTTTGGCTTTTTGGTTAAAACTCTTCACTGAATTTAATACATATGATTTTTTTAACGTCTAAAAATTCGTAAAATCTTTGTGTTTGACTGAAAAGCAAGGTCATGGAAAAGCTGGGAATTGTTTTGGAAAAGTCATGGAAAAATTATAAAAATCCTGAAGTTAAAATAAATGTTTCTGTAATGTAGAATATTTCACTGGTTTCAAGACATTTTAACTGGTTATTAGAGAATTTGAACACTTGCCAATGGAGTAAGAACAGTTTTTGAAATAAGAAGCAATGTCTTGAAATCAGTTTGAAATAACATTGTCTCTACAATAAAATGAGGTTAAATGAGCCAGAATGCTTGAAACTAGACTTAAATCATAGAATCAAGCAACTTTAACTCATCTTGAAATGTATTTTTTGCATTTAAGTTTACAACAAGAAGAGTTTTTCTCATTCAGTCTGGATACAATGATTGTTAAAATGCAGTATTAAGTCATTTTTGTCGTATTTGTCCTTTTTTAGACGATCAGCACTTGTTCTAATAAGCGTCGATTTGATACGAGTTTTAGTATTGATTATTATCTGATTATCGATCCTTTTAACAAGCTTAGACCTCTGATTCTCACTCCTCTGCTGCTGAAAGTGCGTGAGACTGCGGCCGTGTGCGCGCAGCCTCCATCCCTGCCTCCTCCCGGTCCTCCCGTGTCTCCCCGGAGCAGCGCGTCTCTCCTGCTTCACTCACTCCTGCCCCGGTCCACAGCGCCTCAGCCCGGGCTCAGGACCTCCGCCAGGCTCCACCAGGCTCCGTGTGTGTCAGAACCTCCACTTTCCCCGCTGTTTCTCCCGGACTTTCCCCGCTCTTCGCTCTCCGTTTCCGCCGCGACTCTGCTCTTCCACCGCGGCCGCGTCTGGAGCGTCTCTGCGGGGGATGAGTTCACACAATGGACGGTGACAGGAGCAGCGACACCGACACACGGGACTGACACCGCAAAAACACACACTTCTACTGCTTAAATCTGCTCCAAACTGGATTATTTTCACCGGGAATGTTCTGGAAAGCGCTGGGAATTCTGCCCGGAGCGACGCGGATGAAGCGGGATTAAAAAACGCGACTTGGCTGCTTCACATCTGGAGACAAATCCTTCTCTTTTCACCCTCTCTGCTTTGAATCTGACAATATTTACACTTTTATTCATCTTTAACACGAGTTTTAACCAACTTAAGTATCTCTACGCTGCCGTTAAGCGAGTAAAAGTGTCATAAAAGCGTAATTTAACGGCTAATGTCGCGTTTTTACGACGTTTTCAGTCAGAAATTTAAACATATTCTTCTCTTTTCATTCTCTCTGCTTTAAATCTAACAATATTTACACTTTTATTCATCTTTAACTCTTTTTTTAAATCAAACTAAGCATCTCTACGCTGCCGTAAAACGAGTAAAAGTGTCGTAACAGCGAAATTTAACGGCTAATGTCGCGGTTTTACGACGTTTTCAGTCAGAAATTTAAATTATTTTACGATTTAAGCAAAAATTAAGCATTTAACAAAGAAACAAAAGTAAAAATTGACGTAAAACTTAAATTCTTGACGTTTTGTTTTGAAATATTCGGATTTTTGTCCAAATCCACTTCCTGTTTCACAATCGATCGAAAGCTAAAGCTAAGTTTTATTCGTATTTTACGTTTTAAAGTCAAATTTAAGCTTAAGATATTTATGTTTAAGAACAAAAAACATCCAAGCTAATGTTCTGATTGTAAAACTGTTTATTATTATTGTTTATAAGTTAATTTATTCTTGGATTCTTTAATTTATATTTTAACACAGATATTTCAAGTCTTAAAAGCTATAATTATATTTATTCATCTTACAATCGTAGTTAAAGTGTTAAAATGAATCCAAACACAAATAAACTTGATATTTTTTCATTCTCAGATTAACTTTTATTAACTTCACATTCAAAGAATTAAAGCACAACACGTCTTAAACAGAAGAAATAATCTCTAAAGTCTATATATATGTGTAAGTTTAATGTAGTTTTAGTCAAATGTTCTGTTTATGTCTTTTATCCACAATTAAACCAAACGTCTACATTCCAAGATCTTTTTTGGACACATTTTAAGATGTTTTAGTATTTCGAGGATTTCCAAAAGCTTATTGGATCTAATTTCTACAATTTACAGCTTGTTCTTAAATGCAACTTGTAAGATAATATTGCATAAAAATAGCTTCAAAATGTCAAACTCAGAGTTAGTTTTGGCGATCTTAGCTTAATTTAAAGCACATTTAATCTCAATGAGCACAAGTTCAGGTAATTTTTCTTGAATATTTTGCCACTAAAACTACAGCTGCCGACGTTTTTACTAATTTAACTTTATATTTCTTCTCAAAGTTGTCGCTAAGTTTCTTGTCATTTTAAGAAAACCATTCTTTCTCCAGTACAGTCTCGTAAATGACTTAAAATCCAATTTTTTCGCTGTATTTATTACCCTTTTTTATTTTCTGTGATCATGGAAAATGTTTGTACAGTTTCATTCCAAGTCACCGATTACACAAGTTTATTATATTTATAAGATCAAAGCTAATTATTTCACATTTTACACCTAAAAACTGTTGCTAAATCATACTTTCTTGAATTTCAGCCAAAATTAAAGTTTTGTATCTTAAATTAATAGACTTTTAGCAATATTTTGGATTATTTTTCTACAATACCCTGTTAAAAAATGGCAAACTTGGCCTTAGAACTTTGCAGCTGAAGTTAAATTCCGGTAACTGTCCTACAATATTCTGCTATAAAACTTCTGACAAAACAAACAAGCTGAATTTCACAATCTCTCTTTAAAACACGACATGTGAAATTACATTTTGTTCAAATTGTCAAACTGCATAAGACCGAATAAATCAAATCAAAACCATTCTTTCTTCAGTATTGTCATAAGCCTGATTTTTCATTCTTAAACTTAATCCACATTTGAGTTTTCTACAATAATCTGCTCTAAAACGATCGCTGTTTCTCCTTAAAAGTGTCGCTAAGTTTCTTGTCTTTTATGAAAACCAACATTTCTTCAGTTTCATTTGTTAAATCAAACTTATAATCACATTTCAAGCTAATATTTAATACAATTCCTTTCAAATTTTGGTTCATTTAGCTAAATCCAATCCACAAAAGCCTGATTTTCATTCCTAATTTAATTCTTTGTCTTAAACTTAATCCACAATTGACTTTTCTACAATAATCTGCTCTAAAACTGTTCTTCTTAAACACATTCCTGATCCGTTCCAGACTAAATTAAGCCTCATAGTTCTTGTTTTTCCGATGTTCCAGTAGAATGTTTTTACCGGACGCAGCCATGCAAACCTCCGCGCCTCGTCGGACCGTTTACCGGATTTCTCTGACTCTGGTCAAACGCGAGAGTTCCGACGATTCTCCGAAGAACGGCGCCGCTTTCCGACGAGAACATTCCGTGGACGTGAGCCGCGCAGGAGTTCTGGACCGGCTCCGAGAATATTCCGACGACGACGAAGGTTTAGAGTCAGAACAGAAGAGAGATTTCAGGACGTTCAGCACCGGGCAGCTGGAGATGAAACGCAGGAAGTTCGCCAGAGTTCAGCGCTTGGAAACGGACGCGGGAATGTTTAGTTTGGAGCGGAAAAGTGGGAAGAACGTAAGCACGAATACGACTGAAGTTTGTCAGAATAATAACTGTGAAAACGGCGTGAAAAACGATCAAGTTTGTGAAGATTTTAACGTCGAATTTGAAGGAAATGAAAGACTTAATGACGCCAAAACACAACAAGAATCTAAAGATGGAAAATGTCTGGAAAGTTTTAAAGTTTGTGAAGATTTGACGTCGAAACAAAGTCAGATTTTAAAGAAAAGGAATACTTAAAGACGACAAAATACATCAAGAATCTAAAGATGGAAATAGTCTGGAAAATGTTAAAGTTGTGAAGATTTTAACGTCAAATTTGAAGGAAATGAAATACTTAATGATGTCGAAATAAGTCAAGAATCTAAAGCTAGAAGTTGTTTGCAAAGGGAATTTTTTGAGGTCGAAGCAAAGCCAGATTCTGAAGGAAATAGAATTCTTAAAGACGACAAAAACAGTCAAGAATCTAAAGATGGAAATCGTCTGGAAAGTTTTAAAGTTCGTGACAAGTTTGAGCAAAAGAAAACGAACGAAAACTGTCAGGAATTTGCTAAAGAAGTTGTAAAAACAGCTGCCGAAACCGGAGCTGAGTTTTGTCCAGACGAAATCGCAGAAAGCGTTTGTAAATCTGCGACGACTTCTGAAGAGAGCGAAGCCAAAACTGCTTCTGAGAATTCCAAATCCGATTTTATGACGGCGAAGAAACTCCTGAAAGCCAAAAGTGTGGACGATCGCAGTCTGGATCAGAACAGAATATTCTCCAAAACGTCGCCTGAATCCGACTCTCCTTCTTCTTCTTCAAAGCTTCGCCGCAGCTTCAGTTTCCGACACTGGAACGCCGGAGAGATGCTCAGGTTCCGCGCTCTCTCCAAAGCCAAGCATCACGGAAGCTCAGGCAACATTCCGCAGAAGGAGAAAAGCCGGACTCTGGAGGTCGGAGCCGTTCTTCTGAGTAAATCCGAAGTCGTGGATCTGAAGAGGAAAACCCGAACTCTGGACAACAGCGACCTCCAGAACGTTCCCGGTGGTTTTATCCGAGGAGGAGATTCCAGAGGCAGCGAGAGCGGCTGCTCAGGTTCTTCAGCGGCATTTTTGGGAAAAGAGCAGAGAGTCCGACGGGAAGTCCGAGTCTGAGGAGGAGCAGGAGGATCGACAGCAGCGACTCACAAGGTACGAGCTAAAGCTAACGATTCTTCTGCTAATCGATCAGTTTGATTGGTTTATTGATTAAGGCGGGTTTGCTCTCTCAGTTAGAAAGAGTAAGGATTTTGATCAGAGATATTTGTGTTTTCTCTCCTCATGTGTGTTGTCAGGGCGCAGTGGAAAAAGCTACAAAAAGGTTTTTACAAAATGCAGAAAAACAACGGATTTAAGCAATAAAAAATCTAAAAGGTGATGAAAACATTACAAAAAAAAATTAAAGAAGGCAAAAAAAAGTGACAAAACAGAGAAAATGTGAGTTGTCGTCCTCAGTTTGCCGTCTGGACCTGACTCCCTGCATTCTAAATATTTTAGTTTTTGCGACGACAAGAAAGATGACAAAACAAGAAAAAAACAACAACAAAAAAAGTGATGAAACAAGTCTGTGTCTCTTGTTCTTCTCTGTCAGACTGATGAAGTAAAAATAATCACTAAAGATAAGACACTTCCACAGTCTGCTTCAGACAATATCCTGGTTTTACTTGAAATAACATTACATAACACTAAATCAGTGGTTCCCAACCTGGGGGGCGGTCCCCAGAGCTTTGTCTGGTCAGAGGTCAAGTTCTAAAAGTAGTTAGAAGTGAAACTTATTAGTAAAAAACACAACTCTAAGTAGGGCTGTAGTCAACCAAAGAAATTCTTGGTCGACTAAAGACATGTCCCATCGACGATTAGTCAAATAAAAAGGGGCGTGGCTAAAAAAATATAGTTTATCTGACAATTTATCTGACGCAAAAAGGCAAAAGGCAATAGTTCATGCAAAAACAACAATTTAACACAGAAAATGAATATGACACAGTGTGTTTAGAGTTTAGATTCTGGACCGAGCCCGTGCAGGCCCGACAACTACTGAGAATGTGGGCCGGCCGGTTCGGGCCAAGACGCAGAGCCGCACTGAACACGTGCGCTTCGCGGATGATTGACAGCCGCGTCAGAAGAACACAGCGCAAACCACCGCAGTGATAAAAAAAGTCCAGTGTTTAAGTGGCCAACTATACGGCGCGAGAGAGAGAAGAGAGAGAGAGAAGAGAAAAGCGCGGAGCAGGAAAAAGAGAAAGGAGAACGAAAGACGGGAAGGCACGTCTTTCGTTTCATCCGCGGATCAAGTAAAAGGTGAGGAAGAAGCAGAGAGAAAGTGCGCAGTTACGCGCGCGGGAGAAAGAAAGGAACAAGAGAGGACGGAGGGAGAGAGAGAGAGAGAAGAGAGAGAGAGAGAAGTGGAGGAAGTGCTTTTAGCGGCGAGACACACTTACATTAAACACGTTGGACATCATAAGAAGCTTTTTCTGTCATTAAAATGCCACAGTTCAGTGAGTGGGCGGGGCTTAGGCACAGGTTCCGGTCGGGTTCGGACACGACGTGCGCAGGCTCGGGCTGGGTCGACTCATACAAATTTTGGTCGACTAAAGCCCCATCGACGATTAATCGACTAAACGACTAAAGAACTACAGCCTTACTCTAAGCATCAAAACACCAGAATAGATGTTTATTTGGCTGAAATCCAATGTTTTTAATTCTAATTTTCATCATACAATAAACAATTTAGAGTCGCTGGTTTAACCAGGGGGGGCTCGACAAGTCTCCCGTTCAGTCAGGGGGGGGCTTTGAGGAAAAAGTTGGAACCACTGCTCTAAATGATCTGAGTTTTCAGTCCTGCACTGGTACCGGTCAAATTTGGTCTCCGTCGAAACCAAAGATTCTAAATGATTCACACTTTTCATGACTTGTAACTAGAGCTGCTCGATTATACCACGAAACCACGATTATTTAAACCTTATTTGTGTTATTATAATCTGTATTATGACATCATCACCTTCTACAACGAGAAACCAACCTAATACTGGCTTCCATGGAAACAGTCCTAAATGTGTATCTTCTGATGTGAATATACTTAGACTGTAATTTAGTTTATTCGTCACAACTTTCTTGATAATTTGGTTAAATAGAATGACAACATAAGTTATCCACGGCTTTATTTAGTAGTTAAAGTTTGTTTTTGCATAGGTTGTGTATGTTTGTGTGTGTGTTTTTACCTAAACTCTGCCGTGTGTGTGTGGTTTGTGTAGCAGAGCAATTAACACAAGTGTGAGAGTTTCCTGTTTGTTCTGAGACGATAAAAGTCGTGTTTGTTCAGAGGTGTTTTCCCTCGTGTGGAGTCTGTTTACTGATCTGTCTGATTATTGGCACTTTAACTGGACTAAACAGGGATAAAGCAGGGATAAAACAGGAATAAAACAGGACTAAGACAGACTAAAACCAGACTATAGTTCGTCTAAACCAGGACTAGACCTGAAGTTATATTTACAGAACCTTGTCTCATTAAACCTTCTGCAGTTTGATGCTGAATCTCTAAAGTGATCTGAACTGCAGATACAGAGACAGATACAGTTGTTTATATTTGTGTTAGATCTGGAGCTGGAGGAGTTTCTCTCAGGTTTAGTTCTGCTCAAACAAACTCACTGTTCTCCTAAGTTTAGTCATCCTGACTATCAAGCATTTACCAAGACCGCCCCAGGGACGTTTTTACAAATGTTAGGTTGTGTAAATAAAAACTTTGTGTCTATTGTTTTTTACATGTCAGTTCATCACTTTCTTTGAAAGTTATTGGTTGTTAAAACTGATATTTATCCAGCTAAGGGAAAAAAGTCTGGTCTGGCTGCAGATTCAAACACCTCAAAACGGGGACTCCTGGTACAGGTCACATGACGAGGGGACTCTGGTACAGGTCACACTGACGAGGGACTCCTGTACGTGACGAGGCGGACTCCTGGTACAGGTCATGATGAGGGGACTCTGGTACAGGTCATGACGAGGGACTCCTGTACAGTTCATGGGGGGACTCCTGGTAAGTCATGAGGGGACTCCTAGGTACAGGTCATGATGAGGGTGACTCCTGGTACAGGTCAATGGATGAGGGACTCCTGTACAGGTCATATGAGGGACTCCTGGTACAGGTCACATGATGAGGGGACTCCTGGTACAGTCACTGTGATGAGGGACTCCTGGTACAGGTCATGATGAGGGGACTCCTGGTACAGGTCACATGACGAGGATCCTGGTACAGGTCACATGATGAGGGGACTCCTGGTACAGGTCATGATGAGGGGACTCCTGGCCGATACTAGGTCATGATGAGGGGACTCCTGGTACAGGTCTGCAGTCAGATACTTTTGGTAGAAGTTTGACTTTATAAAGTGTGTGAGCTAAAGAATAAATCAAAATCCTACTCGTTCTCTTTGCACATGTTTTAGAATGAACCTGTCTTTGGTCTCTGCACATGTGTCTCTCGTCAGGGCTGGAGTTGTGTGTGTCCGTGTGTGTGTTTGTGATGGAGACAGTGGAACTCTCTGGTCTTTGTGGACTCTTTCTTTCTTTCTTTCTTTCTTTGTGAGCAGCTGCAGCAGAATCAGTGTGTGACTGTTCCATGTTCTGACCCTTTGACCTCAGACTTCCTCTCAACATTTCTATTTACATCCTCTGGAAAAAACTACATCTAATGTTCTTTATCGTCCTTTAAGTCCTGTTTTTAGTCCTGGTTTAGTCTGTTAAGTCCCTGTTTTTTTAGACCTGCTTTAGTCCTGCTTTAGACCAGCTTATCTGCTTTAGTCCTGCTTAGTCCTGTTTGAGTCCTGTTTTTAGTCCTGGTTTAGTCCTGTTTTTAGTCTTTTTTAGTCCTGGTTTAGTCCTGGTTTATCCTGTTTTAGTCCTGCTTTATCCTGTTTTAGTCCTGGTTTAGTCCTGGTTTAGTCCTGCTTTAGTCCTGTTTTAGTCCTGTTTTAGTCTGCTTTAGTCCTGTTTTAGTCCTGGTTTAGTCCTGCTTCAGACCAGTTTTAGTCCTGTTTAGTCCTGCTTTAGTCCTGGTTTAGTCCTGCTTCAGACCTGCTTTAGTCTTGTTTAGTCCTGTTTAGTCCTGTTTTTAGTCCTGTTTTAGTCCTGCTTCAGACCAGCTTTAGTCCTGTTTTTAGTCCTGGTTTAGTCCTGGTTCAGACCTGGTTTAGATCCAGATTGTACCTGTCTGTTTGATTATTTAAGTCACTACACTGTAAAAAATAGAACAGGGCAGTTGATTAAACTCATGTATCGGAGTCTGTTATTCTCTCTCTCTTTTTCACCTCTCTGCAATCTTTCTACTCTTTTTCTCTCTTTCACATTCTCTTCTGTCTCTCTCCTTCTCTCTCTCCTCTCCTCTTTTTCTCTCCTTCTCTCTCTCTCCTCTCTTTTTCTCTTTTTTCTCTTCTCTCTTCCTCCTCTCTTCTCTCTCTTTCTTCTCTCTCTCTCTCCTCCTCTTCTCCTCTCCTTTTCTCTCTCTCTCTCGCTCCTCTTCTCTCTCCTTCTCTCTCTCTCAGACCTGTTTCAGTCTGGTTCAGACCCTGGTTTATCCTGGTTTTTAGTCTTGTTTTAGACCTGGTTCAGACCTGGTTTAGTCCCAGGTCTACCTTGTCCAGTCTTACTGTCTGATAGAATGTGTGGAATGTCACTCAGGTCTCACTCATCACTGGCTCCTGATAAAACCTCCTCAGAGACTCAGACTAAACCTGGTCTGAACCTGGACTAAACCAGGATTATAACCAGGTCTGAAACCAGGTCTAACCAGGTCTGAAAGCAGGTCTGAACCAGGACTAATCGGACTAAATCTGGACTAAAACAAGACTAAACGTCACAGTAAAATGTTAGAAATTACTTCCTTTTTGCATAATTAAATCTTAACCTTTGTTAGCTTTAACCTTGTCTTATTTTGAAGGATCAGTAGTAGTAGTTTTATTATGAAAGGTCCTGAGTCTTTAGTTTTAATCTGAAACTCAAACAGACACATCCTTTAGTCAAACTGTGAGACTAAACCTGAACAAACGAAGAAACAACAGAAGTATGACAGTTTTACAGAGTTTATTTTGAGGAGCAGTTTTATTTTGAAGGAAGCAGTTTTATTTTGAAGGCTGACTCTAAACGTATAAAGACGGTAAGATACTGTATGAGAAGTCTTTGTGTTGACCCACTTCTGTTGGAGCAGAAATAACCTGGCGTGAATAAAAGGGTCACATTTATATTTCAACGACAGATTCAGCAGAGTCTGGCCTGCTTCAGACCACTTTAGACCACTTTAGACCACTTTAGACCACCCCACTTCAGACCACTTCAGACCAGAGCAGGGACCTCTCACATCTTCCTGTATAAACCCACGAATGACAAACACAGCCCTGACTCTTCTTTTGGTTCATTTAAAGTTGTGAATCAGTGAAAACAAGCCTGTGTGATTGAGTTACATCAGAGTGATTGATCGGCAGGATCAATAACTCACTGGCTCCGTATCTGTTTGTCTCTGCTGTGGGGATGAAACTGTAGCTCTCGTCTCTTCTTTCATGCCATCGTCTTTTTTCTTCTTTGAATCACATCAACGTTCTGCTCTCTCATGTTGTTTCTGACTTGATGGCTCTGCTTTGGCAGAGAAAGAGAGAGAGAGAGAGAAGAAAGAGAGAGAGAGAGGGGGAGAGAGAGGGGGGGGGAGAGGGGGGGGGGGGGGGGAGAGAGAGAAGAGAGAGAAGAGGCAGAGAGAGAAAGAGAGAGGGGGAGAGGGGGGGAAAGAGAGAGAGAGGGGGGAAGGAGAGAGGGGGGGAAAGAGAGAGAAGAGGGGGGGGGGAGAAGAGAGGAGAGAGAGGGAGGGGGGAGGAGAGAAAGGAGAGAGAGAGGAGGGAGGAGAGAGGGGGAGAGGAGAGAGAGAAAAAAAGAGAAAAAGAGGGCGAGAGAAAAAGAGAGGAGAGAGAGAGGGAGAGAGAGGGGAGAGGGAGAGAAAGAGAGAGAAAGAGAGAGGGGAGAGGGAAAGAAGAGAAAGAGGGAGAGAGAGGGAGAGAAAAAGAGAGAGAGAGAGAGAGGAGAGAGAGAGAGAGAGGAGAGGAGAGGAGAGAAGAGAAGAGGGAGAGAGAAAGAGAGAGAGTGAGGAGAGAGAGAAAAAGAGAGAGAGAGGAGGGAGAGAGAAAGAAGTAGAGGAAAGAGAAGAAAGAAAGGAGAGAGAGAAGGAGAAGAAAAGAGGAGAGAGAGAAAGCATGTAGAGAGAAGAAGAGAGAGCAAGGGAGGAGAAGAGAGGGAGAGGATAGAGAGAGAAGAAACAGCAAGGGAGGAAAGGGAGAGAGGGAGAGAGAGAAATTGGAGAGGAGAGGAGAGAGAAAAGGAGAAGGGGTAGAGAAACAGAGGAGAGAGAGAAAAGGAAGAAGAGAGAGACACAGAGGAGAGAATAATCATAATTATGAAGTGTCTTTGCTTTAGTCTTTACAGTAAACGTTCCAGAGTGTGAAGTGTTAAGATCCGTGAAACTTTTATGACCTCCAGACACACACACAAACACACAGAGTTCAGCCGGAGCGTGTGTCTGGGTCAGAGGTCACTCCTTTATTACACATGAACTACACATGAGTTACACATGATTTCCAGACATGATGAGAGCAGTAAGTAAAACAGACTCACGTGCTTAGTGTCGTGCTCTGGGCGAACCAGAGTTTATCTGTTTGTTTTGCTTCTGGAGAGAAGAGAGGATCAGGCAGAACAGAGGATATGTGGAGGTTTATCTGTTCTTCTGAGGCAGAGAAGGGCTGTGTCTGCAGGGCAAACGGGGAGGAATCAGAGGAGAATGTGGAGGTTTATCTGTGCTTCTGAGGCAGTGAACAGAGTTGCCAAGTCCGCTTCTTTATAGCGACTTTGGGCTTCTTATTTTGGAAAGTCGCTTGTGAATTTTGACGGTTGCGGTTTTTTGGGCTTGTTCCTTAGCGACACTTTGATGTCATAAACAAGGTGATTTTTTGCATTTTTTCCAGGTTTGATTCACGAAAATGACCCACTAATGACAAAAATATTGAGTTTTTGCATATTTTCATGTTTTAATATCTTTATTAATGATTCAATACTATTTATGCCAAAGTCATCAACCAACGTTTAAACCAATATTTAAATTAATTGCTTATTTTAACTACTTTTTATTGAGTGCCTGAAGTCGCTTGTTTTGGGCTTTTTTTAAAGGCCAGGTCGCTTGTTGCTCTCTGAAAATCTGGCAACC